>JAJKFI010000038.1:5248838-5311488 GCA_029204185.1 Lerista edwardsae
TGATTGATTGATTGATTGATTGATTGATTGATTGATTGATTGATTGAGTCCCAAGGAGAAGGTTAATGTCAGTGCAGATGTAATATTAAACAGTGGTCAGTGGGTGGGGAAAACCATTATCCCAAAGCTTGTTTGCAATCCCTTAGCCATGATAAAATTGAGTCTCTATCTTCCCTGACCAGAATGCTCTCTATCTCAGAAAAACTCAAGGGCCAATCCCAATAACCTGTTCTCGGAATTATTCCTATTGATAAGTACACACAAACTCATCAAAAAGCATAATCAGTGTTACTAATTGAAATGCGAAATAAAAATCTGTGAAATAAAGTCTGAAATCTTGTCATCGCAGTTCTTGACAATTTGGCGACATTCTATTCAATACTGCATAATTATTAAAGAAGCTGTTTTAGAGTATTAATCTATTAATCTAGCTTGTCTCTCAAGAATAACTGTGCTACAATATTCCATGTGTATCTCACTATAGAAAATATGTCAATAAGTGATTAAAATACTCCTTCATCTGAAAAACACAAGGTGCTCAAGCATGCACCCACGTAGGCAGGAACAGCCTTAGGTGCTGCGGGCCAACTGGAAACATTTTTTGCAGAGTCCTTGGTTCACAACCAAGGTCTATAGAACCTTAGGGCCAACTCCTATCCAATTTTCCAACCGTGGTGTAGCTGTCCCAAGGGTGTGTGCGCTGCATTCTGTGGTGGTGGTGGTAGGGACAATCATGGAGGCCACTTCGATGTAAGGGAACATTTGTTCACTTATCTCAAGGCTGCATTGCAGCTGCATTGGCACCAGAAAGTTAAACAGGATTGGTCCCTTAGACATATAAATAAAATGTATTATAGTCTGTATAGACCTTATTCTCTATGGTAAAATGGAAAGAAATCAAAATGTGCACCTAAGAAGCGCATGTGAATTAATGGACCAAAGGGAGCACATTTCAATAAAACATTGCATACAACAGATTACTGCAGGGGCCTCAGGTGCGAGACCTAATTGGGAGCAACTAAACTGGTCCAATTGGCTTAAGTGCACACAGGGTTCTGAAACTGATGTAGCGAAGGGTCCTTTGTTTCACATCTCCAATGTTACCTTCTTTGGCTTTTCTTTCAAAGTCTCTCACTTCTAAAACTCCACCTTTTTCATAATCTAGAATATAAAAAAGAAAGATCAAATATTGTAAATGGGCACTGAAATCTAGACTCTCTAAGCTCACGTATAACTGTGAGATTATACAAGATTACAGTCAAAATCTATCCACTCACCCCCACTGATGCAGCCGAGTCAAAAAGGTTTGCACAGCATCCTACAGTGACGGGGTAGTCCCAGGGGTCTCTGGGTAACATTTGTTCCATTACCCAGGGATAAGCCTTCAAGGCCCAGATGGATCTACTCTCATCTGCACCAGCAAAATTGCATAGACATGGGTAGGGAGCTGGGTTTGGATTCGGCGGACACCACTGACACTGAACCTGACATCTTGCTGGACCTGATCCGCCCTCCTCCTCGCCTGCTTTGCCACACGGTTCTGCCTCCCCTACTGGCTTATTTGGGCTGGTGGGTCTCCAGTGATACATTGCCATCTGTGTAGCTGCCATGGCTTCCCTGCTGAAGAGATTCTTACAACTGCCCTAAGATAGTCTCTGCTGGTGGAATGCCCATTCTGCCAACAGATTAGCTCAATAGGACTGGGCTGCCAGAAAAATCTGACAGAAACTGGGCAGTTTCTGGAAAAAACCTTAAGGGGGGGGAAGATAAATTTTTTACACTTTTTAATGAAAACATCTAAGTTGTGAATTGTGTTTTTTCATAAAGATTTGGAAACCAGAGTCAGTCCAAGTGGGACTAGATTGGACTCTCTTACCTTCCCACAAGGGATTCCTACAATACTCCTCAGTGTTGTATGAACTCCTAATTGGATTCAGTGGTCCATCAGAAAATAAAGTGGATCACAAATGTTTTCTATGTTTTACAAATAAAATATGAACCATTCAGCCATTTTGAAGGATGGTCTAAAAGATACCTCTAACTACAGTCAGGCAATTTTTTTATAGTGTCATCAATGTTCATAGTGCTTTATGCTCTAATGCCAAGCAGGCTGATGGTGCCATATGAATATATAGTATTTGCCACAGATTTCAGTGCTGCGTTTCCATTGCCTCTCTAGAATCAAAAGATGAAAGTGAGAGTTGGAGCTGTGTGTCTTAACACACACCTCCAAACCTCCAGATGATCTCTCTCAGCAGCGTCATGTACTATAGACATGGGAAACAAGACAGATCCTTGTAGGATCTTGCAGGCTAAAAGGTAGAACAGCAAGCAGTCTTCTGGCACCACCTCCTGGGACTGATTCTTCAGGAAGGACAAGAGCAACTGAAAAACAGCATGACTCATCAGTCATTGGAAACCTATAAGCATCAATTGGGTCCCTCCCAGCTCCCTTAAAATAATCTACTAGGGCAACCAATGCAATTTTGGTTCACAAATATTGTATTGTTAATGCTGGGAAAATTAGATATTCCTACAATAAATGCACTTGTTTGAAAAAAACATGCCAAGATCCTTTACAAAAAAATAATGAATAACCAGATTAAGCAGACTACATGGAAGAAAAGGGGTGTCCAGAATCACTCTGTTCCACCATATGCAATTGAAAGAGAGGTAACTACTCCCCAAAAGTAACATCATCATCATCATCATCATCATCATCATCATCATACCACCTTTCTTTCTGAAGGGCACTCAAGGCAGTTAGCAACGTTAAAATACAAAGATAACAAAACACACAAAACTATAAAATACACATAAACAATAAAATATTCATTATTTTATGCATAGCTCATATATACGTAGCTCATATAAGATTTGAAACAATTCCTATTCACCTATCAAGTCGGTATCCACGGCCCGATCATAGTAATAGGAAAAGGCATAGAAAGAGCTCCTCCGAATCTCATCTGGTTGGTGCAGTTTTCCTTGTACAACCTTCAGGACTTCAGAATAACAAGGTTCAAATCCTGTTTCCCCTGCTAGGGTAAATACACATGTAAGCATGGCATAAGCAATTAATCCCACTGCAAATAGTGCAGGATCTGTAACAATGAAATTAAAAAGAGGAAGTGCAGCAGCAGAATTTTAGACGACCGTATTCAAATATTGACTATCTCCTCCCTAACATTCTAGCAATTTATTTTGTCTCAAAATGGCTACAGCGGGGACAGGGTTCCATCCCTACTCTTCTTCTTCTTATAGGAGTACACATTCCATTCTTCAAAAAACAGATAAATTTAAAAAGGATGCTGAGGTGGGAACATTCCTTTATCTCCCCCCTCCCCAAAATGAACACACTTAATGAACACACTTTGGATTAAACACTACAGATGTCAGGAAATTATGTGAAGTAACCCTATTAAAATGATTCCCAAATGAGTGACAGGAGTGGGGAAAAATGTAGCAATCTTCCAGGACCCAAGACATATGTGTGTCCCATCATAATACGAAGTGGAAACTTAAAGAAATATTGGATGAAAGGTAACTCACTCATGATGCAAGAACCATGAAAAGGACAACACAAGGCTTCCACTTCCTCACCGCTAACGCTCCTGCAATAATAGCTGGCAGCTTATCTGGACATCACCTCTTTTCTGTGCTGGAGCCATCGTTATTGTGTGGGCACCACATCATTAGCGCTGATGCGGGGGCGCTGCACAGCACCCCCATGTTGGCGCTACTGCTCCCAGACTGGCGCTAGCTCTAACGCCCATCTGGGAGCGTGGGCGGCGAGCTGCCTGGGTGCCAGCTGAACTCAGCTGGCAAGAGGCGGCTCTGGGTAGGAGGGAGGGAGGAGCTGGGTGGGGGTGCCAGCCCGGGGAGGGGGTGGGCCTGGGCCACTGCCATTAGGCCGCCTCCTAGGCCTCATCCCCAGGCTGCGCAGGCCCAATTTGGGCAGTGCGGTCTCTTTGGTTCTGCACCTGCGAAATCATGGGTGCAGGTCCGAGGAACACATTGGGGAGGCTGGCACCTCCCCAGGTGCAAGGGCAAAAACGTGCCCTTGCACCAGGGAGGCTTCTGCCTCCTCCTAAGTGGTGCTGGATACAGCGCAGGCCCGCTGGCCTGACTGTTCTGGCGCAATTTAGGATTGGGCTGTCAATTTCCTATCATCAGAAATCTCTGGTTCTCCCATTCCTATCCAGCTATGTTTCTTTGACTTACATCTTTAAATATACTAAAGTAAAAATAAATACTACTTTCATTCAGGATTTAACTCAGGCCTGTGAAATTGGGCACAGAAAAACGTCCCCCCCCCCAAATATATGGGGCTTTATATGGTGGCCATTTTTGGAATCAGCACTCCAAATATACACAGGAATAGGTAACTCTATAACTTTTAAGTCAACACAAGAAATGTGTGTTGACCTGTGTTATTAAATGCTTTTTGTTCATTTATTTTTAAGAAGCATGAAACCAGGCTCAGGCTGCATAAAGGACGGATTTGTGCTATAACAACAACAAAAATTAAAATATTGTCACATTTTATTCAAAACACCAAATTTAAAGAGCAAAATACACTTTAAAGGAAGGAGAAAATAAAATTTAAAAAATGTCCAGGTCGTACAAACAAAATCATTGGCAACAGATGGTTTGATTGAAACTGAGGATTCCCAGGCTAAATGAGTTTGAAAAGAGGACAATATTATTTTTTAATAATCCCCAGTATTAGGAAAATCCTTGTAAGGAAAATAATGGTAAGGTCTTAT
The DNA here is from genome assembly GCA_029204185.1 of Lerista edwardsae. NCBI lineage: Eukaryota > Metazoa > Chordata > Lepidosauria > Squamata > Scincidae > Lerista > Lerista edwardsae. The sequence goes on from JAJKFI010000038.1 coordinate 5,253,608, forward strand.
TCACCAATTTTATGGACAAAAGAGTATCTTGTTACATTTCCAATATACCACAAGCAGGAGACAGTTTGAATCTTGTCGTGCAGATGATTTCATTTCCTTAGTAGAAATGTAATGTCTAAATGCACCATTACTTCAGTGGGGTAATATGTTTCAAAGAGCAGAAATGATGGCTACAGAGCTGAAAATCTGTTTCCTGATCATTTCAAGCTGGACCTACAATTTTTCAAGCCAGGGACTACATCCTCCAAAGGCATTCATCCAAATACAGGAAAAAGATAAAGGGAACAGCTCTTCATTTGCATCCATCTTAGGAAATAAGACATTTTTAACTTACCTTCTTTGTTGCCACCATACTGATATTTTACTCCCCCAAAGTGCCACTCTGCTTCCAGCTGTTTTGGTAAACATGAACTTCGGAACATCTGTCCGCCTGCGGCTGAAGAGAACATAGATAGGGAAAATAATGGGGTTTGTTTTCCAATCCCCTGCAATTGCAGGAAAAGGAAGTTGAAAATTTTTTTTGGACAAAAATGGAGATTTTGTTGTTTACCCAACTGGGATGCTTATCCATTAGGCTCTATATAGGCCTTGCAGACTGAGATGAGTGTGTGTGGATGGGACAGACATTAACAACACAGGAATGACAGGAATTACTATATAAACACAAATCGACAAAGTGCATTCCGTACTACGGTAGAACTGGAAGCGGAAATTAGACTGGCTGCTGTATAGAGTAACTGAAGGGAAATAATAATGAGACAATGAGATAAAACAGTTCTAAAATTTCTGTTTTATCTGTTTTATGTCTCATTATTCTCACTCAGCAGTTCCCAAAATTTTTGGAGGCCCACCATAACAGTTTCAGAATCCTCTTCAGTTACTCTATACAGCAGCCAGTCTAATTTCAGTTCTACCATAGTATGGAGTGCATTTTCACATTCACACAGGAATCTTTTCACATTCCAGCATAGCAGAAATCCAGCCTCCCCAATCATTCATCAAAAAAGAAACAAGTCAAGGCTCTACTATTCTACTCTGAAGCTTGACGGCATGCAGCAGAGAAAAGAACCACACTGTGAAGGCTACATCTGGCATGGAGGATTTGGTGAATCACAGAATACTGTATAGTTGTAAAAACCCCATTGAAAAGTAGTGGTTTAGACTAACCTGCCCATGTAAACCACCTTGGGCATTTGCTTTGGCACGGGAAAGGCAGGGTATAAATTCTTCAAATAAATAAATAAAAATACTCTTTAGAAAATAAATGACAAGGCAGTCAAATGACAAAGCTATCCATATGTCTGGGGCTCTGCAAAGTAAACAAAATGATGGTACGTAACATTTGGCTAACACTTGCTGCTAGCAAGTTGCTGAGCATGCAAAGCACTTCATGTTATAAGGATGTAGTCCTTACATCTGCAGAGAAACACGGTAAGACAGTGTTTCTCAACTGTGGGTGAGGACCTACTAGGTGGGTCGTGAGCCAATTTCAGTTGGATCACATAGCATCCAGTGTAGCCATAATTGAAATTATGGGAAGATGGGACATGGAAAGGGGGAGGGTAGTGTGTCGAGGCTGTAAATAGGCTTTTTTCCTTTCTGGTTCACTGAAAAATGGCTGAGAAATAACCCAATTTATTACTGCATTCTCAGGAAAGCAGCAGGCTCTGGTGTCACGATGACAGCACTTCGGGTCATGATATCACTTCTGGTGGATCCCGGACAGATTGTAATTCTAAAAAGTGGGTACTAGTGCTAAACATTTTGAGAACCACTGCTGTAAGGTAAAATAATTCTACACCCATATTGCAGTTGGGGAGCCAAGACTACCTAATAAATTCATAATAGAGGTGAGATTAGAATTGGGAGTTTTGGTACATAGCTCAGTTTCAGCCATGTTGCTACATCAGTTCTCTAATCACAACCCAAATTCACTTCCACCCAATAAGCAATTGCATATCACAAAAGGAGGCTTATATTGTTCCCAAAACTTGGCTGCTGAAATTAACATTTCACAGCTTGGGTTTTCTTTGTTTGCATATCCAGGCAGAGCACCAAGTCACATGCCCCACTGACAGCAGAATCTCTTCTCTGGAGGAAAAATATACATAGCAAGGGCATATAAGAAGTTCGGCCAAATGTAGGAAGCCTCACAGAAGCTTGCCAAAGAACATTTTTCAGGAAACATCTGAATGGAACAAATTATAGAGCCTGGAACTGAGGCCACCTAGTTAGTTCATGATAAGAGGTGAGATTCAAATTGGAGGAGTCCTGCAGCTCCGTCTCTTAGGCAAATTAGATCCCTGCAAACTATTTAGTACCATGGTTCAATGTGTGCTGACCCCTGTACACATTGCCTCCCAGTAACCTGATCTGCAAGAAAGATTTACATGCAGAAGCAGCTTCCATGAGCAAATTTCCTTGCTGGATGATAAACCTTCTGTACACACTGGATACATGCTTGCATCCAAAACATGGCCCCACTGTGTCCGGTTCATTCAGACACAAGTTATCTATTGTAGCTACCATTTGGATACAAAGTAGGGACAAGGGAGTAGCTTTTCATCCACATTGAAAAGTGAATGAAAATACCCACCCCAGATCTAGTTTTAAGGTATGTACAATGCACAATATTGCACAATGGAGTCAGATGGGAGAACTATGGACTGAGCAGCTAAAGCACAGTAGGGGAAGCAATATCTTCAGTGTGTGATATGCTACCCCACTTTGCTACCTATCTAGCAGTCAAGTGCCAAACACAGGAAACCCTCCTGCACCAAAGATGCCACGAAGGAAAACCAGACCCTGCTTCTTCTATGTACAGTATTAAATGAGCAGGAATTCACTAGCCTCCCATGCAGGAAAAGTAAACAAAAACTTCCGAGAGGCAGACCTTCCAAGCACAATCCCATATAATACTGTGCTGGATTAGCGAGGCCAGCCAGTCTGTGCCAAATCCAGGGCAGTATAGGTGAGGCTGGAGCCTCCCACATTTGTGCCCTTACTGGAAGGGAGGCTCCAGCCTCCTCTATGCGCTCCATGGATCATCTGCGCCTGCTAAACAGCAGGTCTAGATCTGAGGAGACCGCACAGCCCAAATTGGGGCTGTATGGCCTCGGGCCTTATGGCCAAATCCAAGGCCTGCCTCCCTCCCAGGCCAGCCAGCCTGCCAGCCCGCCCCACCCCACCCAATCCCGCCCATGTCCCTCCCAGAACCGTCCGCCCCCGCCCACTCCCTCCCCCGTCCAAACATCGGCCGATGCAAGGGAGGTGCGGCGCGGGTGCAACAGGTCTGGCACTGCCTGCAGCACCGGCCCCGTTGCTTTAGCGCTGACGTGGGGGTGCCGTGCTCTGACGCAGAGGTGACGCAACCCTGTTGTGTCGACGCTGCACACTTTTTAGGATTGCGCTGTCAAGTTACATTGCATAGTGAGATAAAAACTGAATCTCTATAGGCAGGAGCTAAAATTGGGACGGAATACATTTCAACAGTGGGCTAATCAACTCCTGTATTTCTTTCCTGTATTTTAGGCTTGCCTGTGTAGATTTTCTGATAGCCCCCTGGAATGCACTGTAACCCATGCCCCTCCTATTACATTGTGCTTTATTTCTCTCTCTTGATTGCTTCATTGTAAATAAGCGCTATCCAACATTTCTAGACATATCACTGCTAGTAAGCATAAAGCCAAATATGAGACACCAGCAGCAAACATGGGAACTGCACAGCCACCTACCACAAGATTAACAGTCCCCCCAACATAGTTATTCTGGTTAACTATACCTTCACTTTCCAGGGCTCCCAATGTTGCTAGTCTTGCAGCCTTCAGTCCAAAACCCAAATAGCTGAAAAGAAAAATGGAACGTATTGATGAATTAGCATTTGTTTCCTGCCCTAATTTATGAGCACGACTAATGGCACAATCCTATGGTACCGCTGGCGGAACAAGCAGGCCACCAGTGCAGATTTTGCAAACATGCCATAAAGCATATTGCAACAGCGCAGAACTTAGTAGTGCCAGTGGGAAGGCCTGAGCTGTCCTGCCAATGCCAGTTCAGGCCTCCACGTGCGCCAGAGTAGGTAAGCCCCAAGCTGGGCAGGAGAGGGGTGGGGTGTAATGGGGTGAGGGAAGACAGGGAGGGGACTGGCGAACTGGGCTCCAGAGGGGGGCAGGATTGGTGATGTTTCAACACACAGTATCCAAACCTCCTTCCCAGGCCAAATTCACCAACATTGATCCAGCGATTTAGCACCTGCAGGTCTGAGCAGACCCATTGCTATGGCTGGATCTTTCCTTGGGGCAAGGGGATAAATATCCCTTTACCTCAAGGAGACCTCCACTCTGCAAAATTCCCTGCAGGATACAGTGCAAGTTGCTCTGGCCCTGTTACATTGACACGGGGGAATTTCAATCGAACAGAATACATCAGATACCCATAGCAAAATTGTTACGTAAATGTAAAAACTTGTTTTCATGTTTTTAAACATGAACATAAATTATACTTTGCTAAAATACCCTCCCCAGAATCCCATCATGTAGGTCTTCAAAATAATCCAAACTGCACATTTAAAAAAAAATTATAAAAATGTTAATACCTGGCAGTCCACAACAGGTGTTTTTTTTTTAATTGTTCTGTTTAATTTTTTTTATTGTTCTGCAAACAGCAAATACTGCACAGTGTTAATACCATGCAGTACAAACCCATAAAGATAAACACTGCTTCTGACATACATTTCATGAATACACTTGAAAATCACGTGTAAAACACTTTCTCACTTACCTGTGCGTGTAAAGCTTATAAGTGCTGTTGAACATTTCAAATGAAGAAAGGAAATCCATTGGTGTTTGCGCCAAGGTTTCCTAAATATTTCAATAAAGGAGGAGGATTGTAATTTCATAAGAAAACTGGTTAAAAACTCATTGCTGATTTGCAGATATATTGCGTCAAGTTCATAGAACCAGTGCCACTGGAAGGAGAAATGGCCTTGTCACCCCTTGCCAAAAGTATTTTTGCTGCAACGTGTAGAAACGCTGATCTTCTACTTCAGGCCTATAAAAATTAGCCAAAGGTAGAGTCATGCAAGTCTAAGAAGAATGATCTTTGGCCCTTGTCAGGGACTGTGGGCTCCAGCGCCTTGCCCAAGCCACGGAAGAGCCACTAGGACCCTCAATGAGCAGCTGTGGCAAGATTGTCAGCTCAGTGATGGTGTCATTGCCACGTGCCTGGAAAGAAGGCTGTCAGCCCAGCAGCTGACTGTGATTTCTACTGGACAAGACTAAGCCAGGTGTGGGAACTCTTTAATAGGGGCAGGAAGGAGGCAGATTGGGAAAAGGAAGAGAAGGCAGCATAGGGTAGGTGCAAAGTCAGCAGGAAAGAGATGAGAACACCAGAAGCAGGGACAGAAGCCCAAGAAGGGGAAAACACCTTTTATGTCCAGGGCTGAAAGCTTTCCTTAGGTAGGAACAGAGTTGCCCCCAGCATGAAGAGGACACACGTTACTCAGGAGCAACCCTACTATACCTCTGCGAGGTGGTGAAGGTGGAGGGCTTTTTGCAGCAGCCAGGCCAGAAGACCCTTCTCACCAGGCTCACCCTTGTACCAGGGATGTGCAGTCATTAGAGACAAGTGAGGCTCTGCTTCACCTGCTCTGACCGCGCGCGCGCGCGCGCACGCACACACACACACACACACACACACACACCGGCTGTGCCCAATGGGGTGCTGGTGGCTTCACTGCACCCTGTCCCAGCTTCAGGGAAGCTCCCAGCCGCCCCTGAAGCTGGAGCAAGGTGCAGGGGAAGCAGCCAGAGCCCATGATCATAGAGAATGGTGTGACGTTGTCTTCAAAGGCAGGGCTTTTGGAGTCAGGGAGGATGGTGCACGTCTGTGGGCTGGCCTCTCTGACTCCAAGAGTGGTCCAAACATACTTTATGGTGTCCCTTGTGCTGACCAAACTTTGCTGGCTTAGCTTATGCCGGCCTAACTCAGTTAAGGATTGTACCCTGAGTTACATCTCACCTCTAGCTGTGGAAGGAATGTGATCTGGGTTGAGGCTCCTCCCAAGTCCAGAGTCCCCACTGTCTGCTTATTGCGGCCATACAGCTGCCCTGCAGATGACACAGCAGAAGTTCAGTGTGCTCATGTGCTTTCAAAGCTCACAGGTTGTTAAATCTTCACAGCCCTAGGCGGGTTTTAGCAGCAGAATCATGTGAATGCAGCAGATACAAAGGGATAATACCATGCTACCAGCAGTAGTATAGCTAAGGCATCTGCTACCCGGGGCGAAGAGGATTTTGTAGCATCACCCATGCACCCCCGTCCATGACAGAATCAAATTTAATGTATTAAGTAAATAAATAAAAGATTTTCTGGTTAATTGGCCATAACCTTTGATATAATACAGATATTCCAATGCGGTTTGTTTTATTGCATTCAGCACTAATTTACTTTTCCAATGAAACATGATTTACTTTTCCAATGAAACATGATATAACATGATGGTATTATTCATACTTGTGAGACGTGGTGGCACTGCAGGTTAAACCGCTGCTGCTGGGCTTTCTGACTGGAAGGTTGGGAGTTCAAGACCATGCAATAGAGTGAGCTCCCATTGCTTGTCCCAGCTCCTGCCAACCTAGCAGTTCGAAAGCATCTAAAAATGCAAGTAGATAAACAGGTACCACTTCGGTAGAAAGGTAAGAGTGTTCCGTGCGCTATGGCGTATAGTCATGCTGGCCACATGACCATGGAAGCTTGTTCTCAGACAAACGCTGGCTCTACAGACTTGGAAACGGAAATGAGCACCGCCCCCTACAGCCAGTCACGACTAGACCATTCGGTCATTAGGAAACCTTTACCTTTTTTATTATTCATACTTACCAAGATTTTCACAATTTTGGATACGAGTGCCAAGCTCAGCATCTGGCCCATCTAAAGCTTGTTGCCTGGTGCAATTGCTACCCACTACACTCCCTTAGCTATGCCACTGGCTATCAGTGGGTTGCATGCTGAACATTTATGGAACAGACTCAAAGTAAATAAGTAAACCTTAAAAGTGAATTGCAGACTAACAGTTACCTGTCAAGAAGTTTACAGTGATCCAGGCTAGAATACCTGCATGAAGGAAGAAACAGACACTGAAAGCCCCTCCTTTTCAGCCTTTAAATGCAACCAACAAAGATATTATCACATTTCTGTTTGCTGCTAATCTGTACTTTGTTTCAGGAGAATCTCCTTTAGTTCTTTGCTCAGGTTTCTAATACGTTATTGGATCTTTCTCAGCCTTCATTGTTGTTACTCCATCTGAGACTTTCATAGTTTTCCCTCCTTTAGAAGATATTCAAGACACGATATCTCATATCTTCCATCAGTCTTTTGAAGTAACCTTGACAGGATTATTGCAATATTTTTACTCCAATCCACGCTAAAGGCCACTTTTAACTATCTCACTAGTGCACTCAGCCAAATTACCGTGCTAAGTATGTGGATTGATGGAAACCCGGCTGAATTTGGCATGCAAAACATGCAATGTGATCATTTGTAATCTCAGCCCATATTCAGTGGGCATCACAAAATTATGTAAGGGGAGCTGAGTAGTATGGTAGCCTGAGGGTGCAATCCTAAACCGCGCTGGAATAGGGAGGCCGACGGGCCTGCACCATATCCTAGCGCTGCATAGGCAAGGCTAGACCCTCCCCGCAGCGAGGGCACTGCCTTCCCTATGGACTCCTTGGATCTGCACCTGCTAAACAGCAGGTGCAGATCCGAGGAGACAGCATGGCCTGAATTGGGGCCACGTGGCCTCCCAAATCGGGCTTAGGATTCAGCCTTATGGCCAATTCTCAAACCTGCCAGCCCCTCCCACATCCTGCCCTTCCCCCACCCACTCCCTCCCCGGATCCATGATGATGCCTCCCTTTGCGCCGGCTGGGTTCAGCTGACACAAGGGAAGTGCTGCACGGGCTCAACAGTACCAGCCAAGTCTGCAGTGCCAGTCCCGTTGCCTCGGCGCTGATGCGGGGGTGCCAATCAGCGCGCCCATGTTAGCGCTAAGTGTGCAGCATCGACGCAATGACGTTGCATTGACACTGCGCCCATTGTAGGATTGCACTGTGAGTTACAAACAGTCTACATTTTGTGTGATGAAACATACACTAATTTCTTGATGTGTTAGATTCCACATGCATACACTTTATGTATGCACTCAGCATGTCTCTATGTGGTTTGAGTTTGTCTGGAACTGTTCTAACTGCAAGCTCTGCAAGGGAGACGACGTGTCTAATTGCTCCCAGAACAAAAGAAGTGGCATCACTTAAGGAGCCACTTTGATTTCCTATACATATGGAATCCAAAACTTTTCTAGAAACTTTAAATATTGTTTTGGATCTCATAGGATACTGTCATTTAGAACTCTTTGAGAAAGGCTTTGTAATTACTTTACATCTTGTCCATGTGAATGATGGTACGTGAACAATGTGCTGATGCAATGAACACATCTCCTTCCTTTTGACTTCCTCATTTTTCCTCATTTTTCCTATCATTTTCTCCCTCCCAAGACCCACCTTCGTAAGATCCATCCATGATGCTAACACTATCATTAGGAACGAGAAAGGGTGACTCCTCAAATACCATCCTGACCTGTGGAAAAGAAAAATCAAGTTATAGTCCCAGAACTTGGAGGAATGGAGGGAATGGGATGTGTAGGTGCCACAGCCTTACCTCCCTACAAACTGAGTGGAAACTAAGGCAAGGCGGGTACAAGATTACTACTTTCAACTCAACTTCCAGGTGCCAGAAGGGCAAGTCCTGGCTTACTGATACATACCACCTGGATCAAGGCACAGCTATACTGATGGCAGCCAGAGGAGCAACATGTTCCCCAAACAAGCCTGGCATGGCCCTAAAAATCATAAAATGCCTAATTCACAGCAGCACAAAGGAACAGGCAGGCAGTCAAAAAGGCCATTAAGGAAGTCCCCATTTCTGCACAAAGAAAGCCCCCACTTTCACCCTCCCCCAAACGCAACACAACAGTACCTCAGAGAGTAGCGCTTGGGCTTTGTGCTCTGCTAGTAGCCTCAGACCAGCTGTGGCTTTCAATACTACGGGGGTCCTTCTCCAGTGGTTGGGCGGCACGGCTTCTTTGGCCATCTCCAGTAATTCTCTGACAGTTTCAGCACCCTACAGATTAACAGAAACCAAGACACTGACATTTCAATAACATTGTGCAAAGTACCAGTTGGCAAGCTTCCTTTACAGTTCTTTCTCCATTTAACTCCTGTGAGAGCTACTGCTACGGAAGTCCTGGACTCCCTCAACTTTAAGCTCCTTCACTGTTTTTCCTTCCTGTGTGGAGAATAGCTCCATTTCTGTGCTGCCTCAAAATAGGGAAAAATAGCTTGGGTTCTTTTTTGCAGCTTGGGTGGTGGGTTTTTCACGACACACTATATTTCCCTGTTTGGAGAAGGGAAGAAATAGCTCTGTTCTAGGCTGCTTCTGCCAATATTAGCAGAGGGGTAGCAGGGCTCTTCCTGGTGGACAAGCTTGTTTTTTTGTTTTCCCCTGTAATGCCCCAGAAGTTACTTCAATCTGGGCAGTGTGAGAGGGAAAATGGTAGCCTCCACAAAAACATTGATGGCCCTAATTGGGATCTGCCATCCCTGCTACCCCCCACCCCCCGAATGCCCTGGATCAATGAAACATGCAGTATATTGTGGGGGGGGCATGGAAGTTGCTTGGAGGTAGTCACCAGGAGGAATTCTGATGCTCCTTTTCAACTTTAAAAACTGTTAAAAGAAAAAAGACCCCCCACCCTAATGTGCCTAAAGTTAAGCCTCCCCACCCCCGCCATCAATTACAAATATGAATAGGGGTAACAAACAAACTGAATGACTCATATGGGCTCAGTTTATTTTACTCTCATAGAGATCTTTATTTAGAAATGGATAAGCATTGAACTGAATGGCCCCAATTCAGTTTGTTTTTATTTGCAGCAAAATGAATGCATACCTGAATGAGAACAAAGTGCTTATGTCTGGCCGTCACCAGCTTAATGATGTCACTTCCAGTCCCAGATTGTAGCATTCCTACAGAGGGGGGCAAAATGCTAAGTGTTGCAGGAGTCTGAGCCCCTGTGGCCCCTCCCTCTCTTCTTCAGGCTTCTTCATTCATGGCCTGAAGAGGAAAGCCTCTGAGCAGCAAATGGGAGAGAGGGAGGGGCCATGTCACACAAGAGCTCAAGCTCCTGCGACACTTAGCGTTTTGCTCCCCCTCGTAGGAACGCCAGTTCCCCATATGTTTAGTAGGTCTTGATAGACTATCGTTTTTATAAGGGAGTCAGGTGCTAAAAAGGTTGGGCTAGACCAGTGATAGACCTTTTGGGCTCGGTGTGCCAAAACTTTGGAAAATGCTTAATTTGACTCTGCTGGTGTGTCAATCCCCCTCCCAAACAAAAGAAAAACTTCTTTATGTTCATTTATTTAAACAAAAAATACAGTCCAATCATGTGTGATACTATGTATTCTATAAAGAAACATCAAATAATTGCAAAAAAAATGAAAAATAAGTAAAATAAACTCAATTTTTGTCAGGTGTTGGTGAACACTGGTATGTCATCTGAAATGTTGTGGTGTGTCACCTTTGACACGTGTGTCATAGGTTCACCATCACTGGGCTAGACATTCGGAAGTATTTGACTGTAAGAGCAGTCTGATGCTGGAACACACAACCTCATGTAGTTGTGGCAGTCCCTTTTTGGAGGTTTTCAAGAACAGGCTGGATGGCCTCCTGTCATGGATGCTGTAGTCACCTGCACTGAGCAAGGGACTGGACTAGTTGGGCATAATCCTACCCAACTTTCCAGCACCAGTGTTAGGGCAATGTGGCACTTAAGTAAGGGAACAAACATTCCCTTACCTTGAGGAGGCCTCCATGACTGCCCCCAAGTTGCAGGATGCAGAACATGCCCCATTGGCACAGCTATGTCAGTGCTGGAAAGTTGGTTAGGATTGTGCCATAGATGACTTCCAAGTTCTAACATTCTGTGAAATCCAAATATCTTACCTTCCCAGGTTGATCAGCATATGCTGAGAGACCAGGTTTGACAGATTCAAAGATTTCCCCTTCCAACTCAGGAGACTTTTCTGCAAAAATTAAATAAAGTTGGCTTTATGACAATTGGTATTTTCAGATAGAAAGTGTTAAAAATTATTGAAACTACAAAGGATGTATGCAGAACCCTTACATCAGTGGTATTCAAACATTTTAGACCGGAACGCATTTTTTAGAATGGCACCCGTGTCGGGACCCACTGGAAGTGATGTCATTAATCTGGCAGTGACGTTATGGCAGAAAGTCATCAAGCAGGAAGTGCTGTCATTGTAACATAATAAAACGACATTCCTGGAATGCAAACTGGCATTCCAGAACTGCAGTAATTGTACAACCATGAAACATCCCTGACAGAAAGCAAGATTAGAACAAAATATGATGTAACAGCACTGAACTAAAAATAATTTTTTTTAAACCCTCACTTAAAAATTCAAATTGTTAACACTCACAAAAGGAATTTAACAAGAATAAGGTCTGCAGTTTCCAAGATGGCTCCTCCCAGATTTTCATGACCCTCCTGACATCAGGTCGCGCGACCCACCAAGTGGGTCCCAACCCACAGTTTGAATAACACTGCTTTATATAATACACAATTAACCAACTTTTTTGTAATCTGTGTGTGCAGTGCAGATCAGGATTAACATTCTTTTGCCATATTGAATACCAAGGCTGTATAACAGAAAGGTCTTGACATGACTGGGATACAATATGTTTTAGTAAACTGGACTTTGATGATTTGGCCAACAACTGAGTCCTTTTCAGAGATTAAGAGCGCAATCCTAACCTGGAGTTAGGCCAGCACAGTTAGACCAGCAAAGTTTGGCTGGCACAAGGGACACCGTAAAGTAAGTTTGGACCACTCTTGGAGTCAGAGAGGCCAGCTCACAGACTTGTGCCATCCTCCCTTACTCAGAGAGTGGTCCAAGCGCGCTTTACGATGTCCCTTGTGCCAGCCAAACTTTGCTGGCCTAACTCCAGGTTAGAATTGCACTCCAAAGTTTTCAATGTAAATTCTCCTCTTCTGGAGCATACTTTTTAGCACATAGATGCTGTTTGGGGTGGAAATGCTGCACAGATATAATTTCAACACCATTTTATTAAAGGAAACCCTAAACCCTGCAAATCCAGAGAATTACTGAAAAGAATTACTGGAACAATAAACAATGAAATGTGAAAAGCATGCTGATCTGGGAAAGATGAAACAGCTGAAAATGTTATCCAACATTTTCTGTAATGTGAACCTTTCCTATTTTTCTATACCCACATTTTATAACAAATGGAAGCATAATGCATTTTTTAAAAGCACATCTCCTCCCCTGTCTATTGAATGCAGTTTTTTTTTAAAAAAAGGATTAGTTGTGTTTTCCATAGCTAACTGATAATCATCCTAATAATGACTCCCGGATCAATTTATTTTACAGGTTCCTATAACAGCTGGCACAGATCTACGCCTCACACCACTTTCTATCATTATAAAGCTCAGACGATATTCTCAGCCTTCGATATCCTGCAACAAAAGCACTAATCAGTCTTGTCCCTAATAGTGCAAGCCTATGCATATCTGCTCAAAAGTAAGCCCCACTGAATTCAACATAAGTGTGAATAGGATAAGTGTGAATAGTTTTAAACTGCTAAAGTGGCATGAGAATTAGGATCAAATGAGACATTACTTTAAGCACATGATTGGGGCTTTTTTTAAATCCAAGAGCAGCCAGATTGAGGACCCCATAGACTGGACCTGTAGGAGAGGTGAGGTTTTAGCTCTCCATCTCTGCCAATCCAGATCTACCCCCAGCTGCCATTTGCCATATAGGAGCCTTTTTCCCGGGGCAAATAGTAGCACCCTCTGATTTAGATCAGGACTATGACTATGTGGAAGGCACTTCTCTCCATCTCGTGGTCCTGATCCAACAAATTTATATAGGAAGAGAAATACGCTTGTACAAACTTGTAAAAAATGAATGAAAAATATAACTAAAAAAAGACAAAAGCTATGAAGATGATAGCTTATGAATTCCCAACTTCTAAGAAAACCAAATTCTCAGAAACAAAATTTAAGGGCCATTTGCCCAAACTAGTTCAGCAACCTCTAGATGACATAAAAGGCAATTATTATTAGGATTAGCCAAGGTTTACAACACACTCGTAACTATTTCTTAAGAAACAGATATGCTCACGAGAATCTTATCACATCATCTTACCTGGGCTTCTCTGTACAAATGTATAGATGTGAATGCGGGTTCCTGTGCTTCCTGCATCAAACATGATGCCGTAAAAAGTTTCCATGCTGGAGTTAGCCGGACACACTTTAGGTGGGAAGAGGTTTTGAAACCACATCTCCGTGTTTGAATGAGAAACAATGCAGTAAATGGAGGAAAGTGCAAATACGGCAATGAATGTGACCCAGCAAAGTGCCATTGTGCTTGACAGCCTCGGGCAGAGTTGTATAAATCAGGATTCACAGAGCTGCAGAAGCTCCTGGAGACAAAGATATGAACCAACAGCCTCAGTTGTTAAAGTAGACACTCTCCAATACAGAACCCTCCCACAGTCTAAAAGGTTGGCCCTCCCATTGTGAAAGGCACACCCCACCCCACTTCATGCTACAAATGGACATTGTTAATTTGATTGCTAACTCATGAAGCAGTTACAAGAGTGCTCTAAAAGCCAAATGAAGGGCAATTTTAATCATAAAACCTGGCTTTCTTGTGTGCTTTCTTTTCTGTAGCACGTGTGTGTGTGTGTGTGTGTGTGTGTGTGTGTGAGAAAGAGAGAGAGAGAGAGAGAGAGAGAGAGAGATGCATCACCATGGTCCTGATCTGAATTAGGGCTCCCCATGTGCGCTATTTGCCCTGTAAAAATGAGCTCTATGAAAACGTTTTTCCTCTGGGGCAAAAAGAATGAGCAGGGCCCTGATGGGGACAAGGTTAAAAAAAAATAAAGCAAGCACACCAGGGCCGATAACATGATTTAAGTTCTACTTTGACCCTAAGATTCTATTCCATTTCATTCCATAAATATGCAAACTTTCCCTCCCTACCAAATCTATGGATGTACAGCTTCACAATAATTTCTTAAAAACCTCTAACTCCAAATTAATGCATGAACACGAATATACAGTATTACTTCTGCTGAACTGTGATCAGGCCACACTTCTGTGTCCCAACTGTCACACTGGGAAAGGTCGGCCAGGCACAGAACACAAATGCCATTCACAACAACGCACAATGATAATCTCATCACCCATTGATGGCAGCTGCTAAGAAAGATCAGTATACAGGAAGGATAAAAGATATGCCACTCCAAGTGGCACCACAGTTACAAGAACTACTTGTTGTTACAGTAGCTGAGTAGAAAGGCATATTTACAACACAATCCTATGCATGTCTATTCAGAAGCCCACCGAGTTTAATGGAACTTACTCCCAGGCAAGTGTGCACAGGATTGCAACCTTAGCTGCCATTTTCACCCGTTGTACCCAATTGACCTTTTGGAACCATTGTAATTCTGTTCATTAATTTTTACTTCCAAATCAAATGCAAATAATGTTTAGTCAGCTTCCCCATTAGACTGGCTGTTTCTTATAGTACAACATGATTCCAGAAAGGGAGTAACAGGAAAATATACATATATGTACACACTCACACATTTCATACTCAACTCCAGCTGCCTGAGGCATCTGGTGGGCCACTGTGAGATACAGGAAGCTGGACTGGATGGGCCCTTGGCCTGATCCAGCGAGGCTGTTCTTATGTTCTTACCTCCCTCGGGGAACTGCCTAAAGCTCATTCTGGACAGAGTGCTCAGTGAATTAACAAAAATTATGCGGAAACATCCAACACAATCAGGAGCCTTTTAAAAAGAGAAGATCGTTCCCTGTTTAGTTTGCACTAAACCGTTGCAAAATATGCAAGTGGGGAAATGGTGCTGCGGTTTATTTCCAACTACTTAGATAATGCTGAGTCAGGGCCTCAGGTCATGTGCTGGTTTATCTTCACAAACACACACCGAACACAGGATAATAAAATCCATTTCTTCTTCAACTTCCCTAGCCCTCCTGCACCAATTCATTTTTCTCCCATGGGATATCCGTCCCCTCCCCTCATATTCACAGGTATTTAATGTGAATTAAATTCACTGCTCAGCAGACCTTTGTCTGTTCCTAGCTCTAGTATGATCCAATAAGAAGCTTCAAAGCTTACCTTGTGCATCAGCCTTTCAGCATGAAATGATCTCACTGCCAGTACAACCAGCCTACCGATTATATCGCTCCACCTATGTGTAAACGGTATTCGGCAGCTAAATCCACTATCTGCAAACTCTTCACCTGTTCCTGCAGCCACCCTTCTACCTTTGTGTTAATTTGCCTCCCCCCTCCCTTGCTTTCAGAAACCTCACCTGCTCTCTGCCTTTTGCGCCATCTTGTCCTTCTCTGTTTCAATTTCTGATCCTGATCAGTCAACTTTATGTCTAATTACAACACGCTGAAATGAACATTAAGATCTCTCACAGTGACAGTGCCCCTTCCTTGCCTGGATTCAAACCAGTACGTTGTGATTCAAGAGCAGCAGAACCTGTTTCTGAAGATTAAGAAGATCACCAGCTTGTTACTGACAAGGACAAGTCTGTGGACTCCTCTCATTGAAGGTGTAATCCTAACTTACACTGGAACGGCAAGGCTGGCGGGCCTGCACCATATCCAGCGCAAGTTAGGCAGCAAGTTAGCAGGTTAGGCATATCCTGGCAAGTTAGCTTGCCAGCAGGTTAGGCAAGTCTGGAGCCTCCCTGGGGCAAGGGAGGGGTAGCCCCTTTTAGATTGTGAGCCCTTTTGGGACAGGGAACCATTTAACTCTTTTTTGCCTGTAAACCGCTTTGTGAACTTTGTGTTGAAAAGCGGTATATAAATACTGTTTGATTGATTGATTGATTGATTGATTGATTGATTGATTGATGCCAGCCACCCTGATAGGCTTACTTGGATCTACGCCTGCTGTTTAGGAGGCACAGCCCCGAGCAAGCCACGCAGCCTGATCGGGGCTGTGCGGCCTAGGGACAGCAGCTTGGATGCTGCCTACCAGCTGCATCCCGGCCCCTCCCCTCCCCTCCCCTCCCCTCCCCAGGCCGGCATGCCAGCCTGCCCGCCCACCCATCACCCAGTTCTGCCCTCCCTCCCTCCCTCCCCCTACCCAGAATTGCTCTTGTATCAGCCACGTTCGAATAGCCAGCACAATTTTGACAGAATATGCATAACGTAACAACTTTTCAGTAAACGTGCTGAAACATGTTTTATCCGTAACAACTCTTATTTCCACATCAAGCAATATGACACTCAGGGCATTATCAGATTCTAATCTGAATGAGATAGCCATAGATGATGATCACAAAAGTGGCAGTACAGCATAATACGAAATACAGGTATGCTCCAGTATCCACTGTACTGATTCAATATCCACGGTTTCAGTTATCCATGGATACCAGGGATACTGGGAATCTATTAAAAAGATAGGGGAACATTAATCACATCTCTTTTTTTACCTTGTTGCAGCAAAACCGCTGGTGTTCCCCTATCTTTAAAAAGGCATCCTCAGTATCCACAGTTTCAGGTATCCACGGTGGGATCCAGAACAGAACCCCAACGGATACAGGGGAATGAAAGCTGGCATAGGCTGAAAGCACCAGTAGAACACACACAAAAAGGGAGGCCAAATCCAGAAGGGTATGGGCCAGAAATTCATTAGACATTTTGGGATTTTCTAATTCATACTGGTCTGCACCATGTTGGATTCCCCTCTCCCTTTTTAAAGCACAACAAGAACTAAACTAGACTGATATAAGATTGTACTTTAAACAGTTTCAGGAATTAGCCCCATTATAGTGGTTACCATATACAGAATGTTCATTTCACAATTGCTGTACAATGATAGAGCCTGAGGTAAGGCATGGAATTTGGCATCTAAAGAAAATCAGTTTTCAACACAGTGCTAAACTTGTTCACTCAGGAAAAGTGTCATTTACTGGGAGACAATCCAACCCTCCCCCCCAGCCATATCCTGCTGAGACTCTGCTCTGTACTGACTACATGGTAAGCATAGTGCGATAGAAAGAATATTAGGCTAGGGCCTATCAGCCCAATCCTAAACAGCGCTGGCATAGCAAGGCCGGCTCAGCAGGGCTGCATCCTAAAGCCATTAGGAGGCGGCAGCAGCATAGCGCAGGGCAAGGGGAAGTTTTCCCCTTGCACCTGGGTAAGCCCCAGCCAGCCCTATGGGGTTGTGCCTGATTTGCAGGCACAGGTCAACGTACGCAGCAGCGGCCCAAATTGGGGCCACCTTGGCTGGGGATGGGGTTTAGGATTTGGCGCTACGGCTCTCGCTGTAGCCACCACCATCGCCGCCCAGTTACGCCCCCAGCATGCCTCTGGAAAGCCCTTCGCGAAGTCCTGCACCGACCAAGCACTGCTGGCGCTCCACCGGCACAGCTGAAGGGCATGCTGGCGCCCGACCACTGGCGCTGCTGCTTGCAGCACATGACTCGCTGGCACAGACGTACCTCATGGCACTGGATGGGCGCAATGCCAATATAGGTTTGCACTCTAAGTCCAAATCCCCACACAGATATGAAGCTCACTGTTTGAACATGAACCATTTACTACTTTTTAGGATAACACACTTCATAGGACTGTTGCAAGGACAAAATGAGGTGGAAGGGGGTGGAATCAGAAGCATTTATAGCAATCCTGAGCTATTACAGTGGAGGGGTTGAAAAAAATGAAACAATAAATGGCATTAGGAAAACTTTTGAGGGCGCAATCCAACTTTCCAGCACCAGGGTAAGGGCAATGCAGCTCCAAGGTAAGGGAACAAACATTCCCTTAACTTGAGGATGCCTTTGTGACTTCTATTCCACTGCAGAATGCAGCACATGTCCCATTGGCACAGCTAAGTCGGAGCTGGAAAGTTGGCTAGGATTGCATCCTTAGTTAATTTGTTACTGGTACTGTTAGGGTATTAAGCAAACATACCTTAACAGAAAAAATATTCAGGCTGAAAAACTATTCACATAATGACTTCATGTACTGTACCTAGTATTTGGCTGTCAAAATGCAGATCATAACATGCAAAACATCTAATGCTGAAAGCTTAGCGTAAATTGTAGAAATGATTGACAGGGAACTAACAAAGGTTATAAAACAATGGGATGCTTAAAAAGTTTAGGAAAATGCCTAGATTAGACTGAAAGGATATATTTCGAAGCCTAATTCAACTCTTTGATACATCCCTGCCTGTGACCTTCACTACTCCAGTTCTTCTACATTTGGGGCCCAATCCTGTCCAACTTTTCAGTGCTGATGCAGCTGTGGGCATGTGCTGTATACTGCATTGGCGGGGGAGAGTCACAAAGGCTCCTCAAAGTAAGGGGACATTTGCTCCCTTACCTCGGGGCTGCATTGACACTAGAAAGTTGGATAGGATTGGAGTCTTCCAAAGGTTTAATGCTACCTCAAATTACTCCTCTCTCTCCCCCCCCCCTTGTGCCTGGAATTGTCTCTCTATATACTAGCATATATACCTTACTGTTTACCTTCCTTCACATCCCTCTTCAAAACCCATATTTTCCATGAGCCCTCTAGCATTAATTCCACGTTATTGTAACCAACCTTAAGTATATGTAATGGTAATAAATGCATAGTCTTCCCTTGTCTCCATTTATTTTCCTTTTTTTCTAATTTTCAAGCCAATCAAGCCACATATATTTTCTACATCAGTGACACTAGAAATATACATACAGGTAGAAGATCCCTCATCTGGACCTCTGAAATCCAGACTATTCCAAAATTCAGACATCCAAGTTCACAACTTTAAAAAAACTTCCTATAGAAAAAAAGGTCTTGTGCTTTTTCCCCATGTACAGGCTGTAAGTTGTCACAATGACCTTCTTTGTTATAATCTTATGACATGATCACCATATAGTCAACAAAGATTTGTAATTTAATGCACAATCCTAACCAACTTTTCAGCACCAGGGTAAGGGCAACGCAGCTCTGAGGTAAGGGAACATTCCCTTATCTTGAGGAGGCCCCTGTGACTGCCCCCCATCTGCAGGATGCAGCATATACCCCACTGGCACAGCTATGTCTGTGGTGGAAAGTTGGTCAGGATTGTGCCATTAGGCAATTTTTTCTCTACCTTAAAGTTTTCCCAAAGCATATTTAACTACTCAGGCAGCTGCATTAGAAACCACTACATCTGCACTTACCTCTTTTCACAGTTTCAGCAGTAGCTAAAATACCCAGCTCTAAATCAAGCATGCAAGAAAGCTGCTTGTTAAATTTCAAGCCAATCACTCTCTGTGAACCTGGGTTTATCAGTTATCTAATGCAAACAAGAAACTATGTTCAATCCTGGATTTTATCTGTGCTAGGAAAGTACAAGGGGCATATTTCAGGCAGGGAAAAGTTGCACTGAAAATGATTCCTGAATCAGAAAATAATTTACCAAGTTGAATGTTAAAGCAGTATGCTCCAAGAATTGGTCTTCGGACCGATGATTTTCAACTTGTTCATAAATAATCTGGTGTCAGGAATAAGAAGTGAGGTGGTCAAGTTTGCAGATGACACTAAACTTTTCTGGGTGTTGAAGACCTGAAGGATTTTGGAGAGCTTTAAAAGGATCTCTCTAAACTGGCGGGAATGGGCAGCAAAATGGCAGAGGCACTTCAATGTAAGGAACTGTAAAGTAATGCACATGGGGGCAAAAAATCAACATCTCTCCCTCTCATGGGTTCTGAGCAGTTTGTAACAGAACAGGAGAGATATCTTGGAGTGCTGGTAGGCAGCTCAATGAAAGGGTTGACCCAGTGTGCGGTGGCTATGAAGAAGGCCAATTTCATGCTTGGGGTAATTAAAAAAGGGATTGAGAATAAAACAGCCAATATTATAATGCACAGTACTAATTGATATTAGGTCACACATCTGTAGTATTGGGTCCAATTCTGGTTATAGTCTGGTTTTTATTTCCACAAAAAGGATATAATGGAACTAGAAAAGACGTAGAAGAGAGCAACCAAAACTATTAGTGGGCTGGGTCACTTCCCTTTTGAGGAAGGACAACAGCATCTGCGGCTCTTCAGTCTAGAAAGGGGGAAATAATTGAACTGTATAAAATTAGGCATGGGGTGAATGGAGGGATGTTCTTTTCCCTCTCATACAACACCAGAATCAGGGAACATCCACTAAAATCAATTGTCAGGAGAGTTTGAGCAGACAAAAGAATTTGTTTTACCTAATGTTTAATTCAAGTATGGAACTCCTTGCCACAGAATGTGGTGAGGATTGGATAGATTTGAGGAGGAACTCAAATTACAGATTACAAGCCATGATTGGTATATGCAACCTCCTGGTTTTAGAAGTAGGCTACCTCAGAATGCCAAGTGCAAAGGACGGACAATAGGATACAGTTACATTGTTGTCTTTTGTGCCCCCTGAGGCATCTGGTGGGCCACTGTGACATACAAGATGCTATACTAGATGGGCCCTTGGCCCAAGCCAGCAGGGCTTTTCTAGTGTTCTTATGTTCATAATTTATTTTTAACAAAAAGTCAGAGACAGTTTATGACCAAGGGAAACAGACTTGCATACTTGATTCACTTTCTTATGCTGACCTGGCCGGCATTGCACTAACTCAGCAATACAAGGCATACCTACTTGAAAAGGACAGCACCAAAGCATCCCTAAAAAAACTGTACAATTCCTAGATGCATTAACATAGTTGACATTTGAGAATAAAAGTTACATGTTTTTGAAGAGAAACTGATACACTGACCAACTCAGGATATGTAGTGAAATCATGCCTTTTACCGATGCTGACACAACTGCCTACGCACAAATAAGCTTTTCTTTCTTTCTTTTTAAGAAAAATGACAAAGTGACTGAAGTCCGTTTCCATTATTTTTATGCAACAGACTGAATCAGGAGATAAGGTTTGACAGAGGCGGAGGAAGGACTGGATTCCTAACAGAAGATCCGTGCAGACTGCGAGTGGCGGCCAGGCAAGTGCACTGAAAGTGGCGTTCAGAGCACTTGAGAGATGGAGACGACACAGCCCGAACTGCACGGGAGACTTGCCAGATCAGACCCTCCAGCCTTGAGCAGGGTAAGGCTCGAAAGAAGGCAAGGCTACTTCCACGCGCTCCCACGTTCAATTCTCCCACTCACCGCTTTGTCAGGAAAATCAACCTTCCACATCTCGCCGGTGCCGCGTGTCACGTCAACACACTGCGCGTTGAGTCATGGCGCGTACGTTTCACGTCACTAATCTGCGCCGCTTGGTCACCACGGTAACGAGTCTCTTCGGAACGCAAACACCAGAGACTCGGAGCCTGAACCAAGATGAAAGGCGGGAAAGGCAAAGGCAAAAACAAAAGCCCGAAGGGAGGGAGGTAAATAGGGGCGGGGGCAATATCCCAGCTAGCCAAGCACGGTGGGCTGCGGGCAGGGAACTCCTGCTCGACTCTGGCTCCTCACTTGCGCTGTTTTGTTTCCCTCCAGCAAATCGAAGAAAGGCAGCGCGGGCGGCAGCCGAGCCAGCAAGGCGGACGCGAAGAATGTGAAAGAGGAGAACGAGTTCGAGAGGGCTAAAGCTGCGGCAGCGCTATGGGAGGCCAGGCTAGAGGTGACCGAGATCTCCCGGAGAGAGTACCGTGAAGCCGCCCGCCGCCTCGCCCGGAACAATGAGGAATTGGAGCGGCAACAACGGCGGCTGGAGAAGGATGCGGTGGACGTGCTCAGCTCGCTGAAGAAGCAGGACTTGGAGAAGGAAGAGATGGTAAGTCGGAGTCAGAGGCGTTTCTACAGGGATGGCAAAGCTCTAAGTTTTGCAAGAAGCCTTACCCTGTCATGTAAACCCCTCCTCTCCCTTGCTGCTGTAGCCAGTAAGCAACCCAAGATGTTGCTGTTCCCTGTGAGGATTGGCTAAAACGGTGCAGGAGAGGAGTGATTTCCACTGCATGGTAAGGCTTCTTGCAAAACTTAGAGCTTTGCCATCCCTGTAGAAACGCCACTGGTCGGAGTACCTCGTTGGCGCCCTTTCAGAGTTCTTAGGCTGCAATCCTGTACAGACCTACCTTGGAGTAAGTCCTCAGTGAACTCACGATGAATGGACACGATGTCCCGTAAGTTTACATGGCCAACTCTAGACTGCCCAGCCTGTGCAGCAAAAAGAGCTGGACGTCAAGGACCCAACTGCGGTGTAAACTTGGTTCCTGAATTATTGTGGGGTTTTTTTTTCATTCTTTAGTACAAAATGGATATACTGGCTAGTGATATAAATTCAGGTGGTTAGTTCACGAAGAGATTTGAAGCAAAACAGAGACAGTTCAAGTTAAGGTAGCAGCATCTAGTAGGAATCTAACTGGAGGACTGCCTAGACATGCTAAAGTAAATACAGCTGTAATTTTTTAAAAAATAAATCTTTCCTCTTTTCCTCAAAACACCCAACCTGATAAGAACTGAGCATATTCAGTGGCCATGAGGGTAATGTTCCCTCTCCTAAAAAAGCCCCCCTTAGACCTGATGGATAATTTCCTGGGCAAGGTGATTAAGTGAGTTGTGGTATCTCAGCTTCAGGGAGCTCTGCAAGAAATTGATTTTCTGATGCCCCCTTTCCATCCCATTTCAGGCCTGGTTATGGGACAGAGACATCCGTGGTTGATGACCTCCACCAAGGACTAGATAGGGGAGTGCATTCCTGTTGGTCCTGCTGGGCTTCTCAACAGTTTTCAACACAATATATCGTATCTTTCCAGACCTTGACCTGTAGCCTGGATCCAGCATCCATTCTGATCCTTCCCCCGGGTGAGAGTGAATGGAGCTTACCGTTCCACCAGGGAGCCTCTTTGCTCCTGATTGTCCCCAAATATCACACCCCTTCAGCTGCTTCCTGGTTCCATTTCTCCAGCAGGTTTTGCTCCTGGATTTCTACATAATCCTGCCCATCCCCTGAGATTGTCAGGGAGGATCCTGCTTAGGATACTGCTGCCATCCAAGGCAAAGGGGATGGCAGTGACGTCTAGGGTCTTCTCTGTTGTGGCACTACATAAGTGTATGGAATGAGCTTCCAGAAAATCTCAGGATAGCCCCCTTTCTAGTGAGGGTTAAAGCCCATCTACCTCAGCCTCTGAGGAGGGATGATGCCCTGGGGCCCCTTTTTAGTCACTGTTTTTAGTCACTGGTTATGAGCCTTGTTTTAATGCAACTTTGTTGTTAATCTGCTCATATGATACTGGTTTCAATTAATTTCAGTGTGCCTATTATTATTGTATACTATTTTATGTTGTAAGCTGCTTTGAGCTATGGAAAAGTGGCATTTTAAAGAAAAATCTTTAAAACACGCACACAACAGGGCATGATGAAGAAGAGTACTCTTTAGAATACAATTTTGCCAAATCACTCTCCCTTATTTCCAGGGAAGCCACAATGAACCGCCAAGGGCGTCAAAGGACTTGCACTTGCTGAGCCAGTTCAGCAGCGCAATTGTGACATGATAGACCATAGAGCCGAGGCTGTGTGCTAAGCCGTGGCGACTCCGAGAGTGGTCCAAACATACTTTATGGTGTCCTTCGTGCTGGCCAAATTTTGCTGGCCTAACTATGCCGGCCTAACTCCAGTTTAGGATTACGTGTTGCATTTTCAGAGAATGTGTTGCATTTTCAGAGACAAGGATTGCAGAAGCAAAGTTCTTCCAAAAGTCCGGCAAGTTTGGATCACATGAGTGTGCACAAAGTCCATCTGCCTCACTACCAAGATGGCTTTCTTTCTCTTCCCCCCATCTAGAATGAGAAGAAAGTACTGTAGTTTCAAGTTAGAAGGCAAGTCCTTAGCACATCCTTAGCACATCTTAGCACATCCTTTTGCTCACCACTTGGCAGACTAGCCTGCACAAAGCTTGAGATGCAAGAATTGGATTTTTGCAGCTTCTGACTGCAAAATGACAAGAGAAACATTTTCCTGAATATTCTCCAAACGTTCTGAATGTTTTTTTTTCTTCTTTTCATGTGTAGATTGAGAAGCTGAAGCAGCAGGTGTACGATCTGAAGGAGCAAGCCAAAGAGGAGAGCGAAAAAGTGGTGAATGGATATTTCTTCTGACACTGTTGGTAACACAAGGCACTGGAGCAGGCTAAACTTCCCTGGGTTGGGTCTAATAAATATGCTAGATTAGATGGTTTTGCTGTAGAGGCAAGAAACTTTGACAGTTCTATAAGGGTTCTACTCTATCTCTTATGGAGTCTGATCCCCTTAACAATTTTATTTTATTTGGGGGGGTGGGTGGGAAAAATGGACCAATCTAATATCTTGCAGCCAAAAACTGAGATACTAATGCTCTCCTCAAGCCAATAAACCAAGGCTGCACACTTTCTTGGAAGTAAGTTCCATTCAACTTGGGGAGGCTTATTTCTAAATAAACCTAGAATCAGGCTGTAAGAGAGATGGAGTTCTAATCACTAGTTGGTTGATACAACTGGAGATAGAACTGTCATGGAATTGGTATATTATTTGGTTTTTAAAAATGCAGTTCTTTTGAAGCCTCATTATGATAGTTATTTTAGCTCTTCTTGTGGTAGCATTTTCTGATGATATTAATATCAAACTAATTGTAATATGCTGAACTTCATCCACATTCCTGAACTACCTGTTCACTTGTCAGAAAATTTTTGCTAATTACTTGCCTTGTCTGTGGGTAGTATCCTGAGATTACATTTGAGCCAATGCCTTCCTAAGGGTAACATTCTAGACATGTTCTTCTAGTGGTTTCCCCACCTAGTGGTGCCCTGCTGGAGATGAGAACACAGCGCAGTACCTGAGGCATTACCTTTCCTTCTCCTGTAAAGGGTTGTACTGGAACTCATGTAGTAATACTCCCTGGCAGAGGCTTATGTAGTGGAGCCCATATGTTGTGATTTACTTTGGAATGTAGTCTATTCTGCTATGGAAAAACTGAGGCAGGTGGTTGGAGACAGGATTTTTTGGTGTGTGTTGTCCTCTGCATTGGTGCTTGTGAGTTTTATGTTTGATGCACCTTGTTGGTGCAATATGGCCCTGTTTGGAGCCAGTCTTTCCCCTAAGCTGTATGGCTGCACAGCTCAAAACTGTGATGCTCAGGGCTTGATGACCTGGAAGTTGGTAATGATGTATAATGTCATCTGAGTGTCTAAAGATACTGCCATGCAGGTATGGAAGGGATCTGCACAGCAGCACAAGAAATAAGGGGGAACATTGTTTAGGGGGGGTGTTTGGGGTGAACATTGTTTGTTGTCTGTAATGGGTTTAGGATATCGTGGCCAAGAACTCTTCCCCATCATTCCTATGCCTTTGCCCCATTTAGGAGCTTTTGCCAACTAGAGTTGCATTGGTGGTGAGATATGCCATTATAGCATTGTGCCAGGATCTGGGGTGTGTCTGTTGGCAGAACTGGAGCTGCACTGATGTCTAAGGGCCATTTCCAACAGCACTCTGAATGACATTTCTGAATTACAGGATTTGACAGTAATTTTCTGCTTGTTAAAAATCTCTAATCTATAGGCACAACAATTTGCTAAACAACTGGAGGAGATGGAGGCAAAGTTTCAACAAAAAGCTGAAGAAATTAGCAAGATTCAGGTTGAACTAAAAATGATAAAGGAATTTCGCAAACAGAAGGCATATATGGAGAAAGAACTTGAAGAAGTAAGTTTATTATACGTATGTACGGTGGGCCTGCGTTATCCACGAGGGTTCTGTTCCTGTACCACCACCACCCCATGGATACTGAAAACCATGAATGCTGGAATTAGTGGATTTTGAGGCCCCTTTAAACCTCCAGAGGCAGCCAGAACAACCAGAAGTTCACTTTAAATAGCTCTTGGTGGTTTCCTGAGCCCCGCAGAAGCAGTCCACTGTCTATGTGGGCCTCAGATACCTGCCCAGAATGATTTAAAGTGAGGTTCTCAGTGAAAACCGGTTTGCTCCAGGCTTCAGAAAGCCTTTGGACCCAACTATAATTGTGGTCCTGTTCAAATTGGGGAGGGGGCACGGCGGTCCAGCATCCACAGATGTCAGAGTCTGCAGATGTCGGATTGTGGAAAATGTGAGTCCTCTGAGCAGAATTAATCTCAAATTAATATACCACAGAAAATTTTTTCTTAAATTTTGGCAGGAAAATGTTTGCATTTATAGATTATTAGCTTTTTTGACCGGGCGTTGCCTGGGCAAGAAATTATCCCAAGTGTGAACGTGGACTCAAATGGCCTCGGGAGCGTCGCCATTCATCTCGGCGACCCCGGAAACTACGGATTTGACACCGATTTCGGCCGTTTTTGACCATTTTCTCATGGGGCCCGCTGTGCACCCCCACTCCTGGGGGCGCTAGGAGGGTGTGACCCCTGTAGTGTTTGTCCCCAGACTGTAAAGCATACTGGTGTCAATCGCTCCAGGCATTCCAACGGGTCACGGTGGACGTGTTCGACCATTTTCATGTGGGGCCCATTGCGTACCCCCACCTCCGGGGGCGGTAGGGGTCCCTCACCCCCCGCAAAGTTTGTCCCTAGGCTGCCAGGCATCCGCATGCCAAGTTTGGTGCCAGTTGGTACAGGCGTTCCAGCAGGGCATGGAGGACGTTTTGTTTCGCACCCCTTTTTGCCCCGCATGCCAAGGGGGGGGGGGCAAACCCAAACTCCAACGGCATCAGGAGCATCACCGCTCGTTTTGGCGGCCCCAGAAACTATGGATCTGAAACAGATTTCGGCCGTTTTTGACCATTTTCACGTGGGGCCCCCTGCGTACCCCCACCCCTGGGGGCGGTAGGGGGCCCTGACCCTCGCAGTGTTTATCCCCAGGCCAGCAGGGAGCCGCATGCTGAGTTTTATGACAATCAGTCCAGGCATTCCAGTGGGGCATGGCGGATGTTTTGTTTTGCACCCCTTCTCGCCCCCCACGCTGGGGGGGGGGGCAAACCTGGACTCCAACAGCATTGAGAGCGTCGCTGCTCATCCCAGCGACCCCGGAAACTAGATTTGACACCAATTTCGGCCATTTCCGACCATTTTCACGCGGGGCCCCCGCATACCCCCACCCCCAGGGGCATTAGGGGGGTCTGATCCCCACAGTATTTGTCGCCAGACTGCAAGGCACACGCATGGCAAGTTTGACATAAATTGCTCCAGGCGTTCCAGGAGGGCATGGTGGACGGTTTGTTTTGCACCCCTTCTCGCCCTCCCACACCGAGGGGTGGGCCGAACCCGGAGTCAAATGGCGTTTCTCCCATCCGTGACCCCCCCCCCAGTGTTTCTTCCTACTGTTTAATGCCAGTGTTTGTTGGATAACCCTGGAAAGTACGGATTAGACGTGCAACCCCACCCCTGGGCTTTTTTTTTTTTTTTTAATGTACCCGGCGTTGCCCGGGTGTTTATTTGTCCCATCCTTGACCCCCCTAGTATTTGTTGCCTGGTTGTGCAAACCCACCCCCTAGTGTTTGTTGTCTGGCTGTGCAAACCCACCCCTGGAAGGGTTTTTTGTTGTTTTAAATTTACCCGGTGTTGCCTGGGTGGTTATGTGTCCCATCCCTGATCCCCCAGTGTTATTTGTAGATCTTATTGTTTATTCAGTATTGTCACGCGGGAGTCCTGTCCCCCATCTC
Organism: Lerista edwardsae; assembly: GCA_029204185.1. Taxonomy (NCBI): domain Eukaryota; kingdom Metazoa; phylum Chordata; class Lepidosauria; order Squamata; family Scincidae; genus Lerista; species Lerista edwardsae. Next base: position 5,281,386 of record JAJKFI010000038.1, read on the forward strand.
ACCAGACTCACCAGCCACACAACACATTTGGAAATGGTTGCAACTGCCACTTCAGATGGCCCTGTATAGGTTTCCCTGTGGGAAACCTAATTGCAGCGGGAGTCCTCTCCCCCCATCTCACCAGACTCACCAGCCATACAGATGGCCCTATACAGGTTTCCCTGAGGTTTCCCTGATGCATGTACTTTGCATCTCATCATGACATCATCAGCGCATCACAATGCAGTGGCTCAGCCCATAGCGAACCACAAATTCGCTTTTACCTGCGCCTGTGGGGGCGAGAGCCGTTCCAAACCCCCGCAGCGCCGGTCTCGGGGGGCCAAGGCACCCGCGTGCCAAGTTTGGCGCAAGTCGGTCCAGTTGCGGAGCCTATGTGGAACATACACACATATATACAGACATATGCTCTTCTTTTTATATATACGGTAGATTAAAATGTCATTTATAGGTTGAGTATTCCTTATCCGGACTGCTTGGGGCGGGAAGGCATCTGGATTTTGGATTTGCCTGGATTTCAGAATAATTGCATAAATGTAATGAGAAATGCTTCCTCTTGCTTTTTTCACTGTGACCCATTTGGGTGTCTGCTGGCCTCTTTGACGTTTTTCCACAATGGCACAAATCCAGAGCAGAGAATAGAACTTACAACCTGTACACGGGAACAAGCACAAGACCTTCTAGTGTTCACACTATAGAAAGTTTTTTTAAAGTCTTGGACAAAAATATCTGGATTTTGGAATAATCTGGATTTTTGGATGTCTGGATATGGGATCATCTACCTGTATTTGTTTACAGATGTATATAAAACGGCCTCAAATAAGATGTAATATGCACTTAAACAGAGGTACCTTCAAGAAACATAGTAGATTTTGAATTGTATATCTTTTGGGGGGAGTAGAAAAGCTCTGTAAGATGGGAGAAGGTACTAAGTGCTTATTCAGTGTTTAAACAGTGCTCATAGATTTTGCTTGTAAGCAAGCTTGTTTGCTTGCAACTATGTTAGAGCAGGTCACCTAGATAAGAGAAAGTGAAACTTTAGAATCCAGAGTGCTCTCAGTCAGTGCAAATCCCTTGGGCCAGCCTGACATTGCAAGACACATCTGCAACAACTCTGGAGGAAGCTGGGCCAGCGCATAGCCATGCCCAGATGCAGTAAAGAAGCACCAGCTAAGGGTGGCTGGTGTTGGGTTGGGAAGGGTGGAACAAGGGTGGGCCAGTGGGTGGACTGGCCTGGGGAAGGGGGTGGGGATGGCCTTGGCTACCTAGGCCAGATCCAAACCCCTGTACCTGGCTCAGTCAGCTTTCTCCAGGCCACTCAGATTTGTGTTAGCGCAGTGGTTCTCAAACCTTTTAGCACTGGGACCCACTTTTTAGAATGGCACTCTTGTCTTGACCCACCGGCAGTCAAACAAATACTATTTATATACCGCTTTTCAACACAAAGATCACAAAGCAGTTTACAGGCAAATAATAAAGTTAAATGGCTCCCTGTCCCAAAGGGCTCACCATCTAAAAAAATGCAGAACACCACCAGCAACAGCCACTAGAAAAGACACTTGCTGGGGTGAAGAGGGACAATTATTCTCCCACAGCTAAATATAAGAGGAACACCATGTGAAAAGTGCCTCTTGCCGAGTTAGCAGGGGTTGTCATTGCCGTAAGTGACATCATCCAGCAGGAAGTGCCCTCTGAAACAGAAACAGAAGCCTTTATTGGCATAGAAAAAACACAAAAATATTACATTTGAAAGACTACGGTAGGTGTCTTGACAATGATTAAGAACTATTATGAAATATAGGCATGATTGAATCGTTTACTCTGACATTTAATTATGCAGTCTACAAAATTGGCCACTTTATCTTGTCCTCCACTACATCACTCAAAATGAAATAGATTTTTTTCCTCATCAAGATGGCCTCTCAGTTTTGGCAGAATTGATTCCAGATACTTTTCACAAAGAGCATTATAGAGTGGACAATATAAAAACATATGTGAGATTGTCTCAATGCCTCCCAAAGCACAAGTACAGCACCTCTCCTCATATGGTATCCTCTGAATCTGCCATATAAGACCGCTAACGGGATAACATTAAATCTAGCCAAGGAATAAGCTCTTCGCTTTTTTGGATCTTGTGAACTTGTATTGAAAAGCGGTATAAACATACTATTGATGGATTGATTGATTATCAAATGACACTCCTGGAAAGCAAACTAGCATTCGTGGACTGCAGCAATTGCATTACCATGAACTAGGTAGCCCAGGCCAGCCCCACCCGCTTCCCCAGGACAGGCCACCCACTGGCCCACCCTTGTTCCACCCTTCCCAACCCAACACCAGCCACCCTTAGCTGGTGCTTCTTTACTGAGTCTGGGCAACGGGGCCTGGATCTGACAGAAAGCAAGATTAGGACAAAATATTATGTAAAAACACTGAACTAAAACCAATTTTTTTTTAGAAAAACAAAACCCCTCACTTGACAATTTAAACTGTTAACGCTCACAAAAGGAATATAGCAAGAGTAAGGTCTGCAGCTTCCAAGATGGCCTTCCATCAGTCTGCCCTCATTCCCCTTGACGAACATCCCACCTGATATCAGGTGACACCAGGTAGGTCCCAACCGACAATTTGAGAAACACTGCATTAGCTATTTTGCTGGTGAAATTTGAGTAGCCCTATTAGGGAGACTGTCATGCAACACAGGGGTATAAACTCCCCTTATTATGGGCTGCACTGTTTCAACCTGGGTTAGGATTGGGTTGTTAATGAGATACAAGAACTACAACTGACAAATGAAAGGAGAAATACAAAACTGATAAATGAAAGTATGTGGAAAAACCTGTGAGGAATGATTATAGCAAGTTTCATTTGAATTGTCCTCAATATAAAATAATAAAATATTTCTTAAAATTTTAGCTGAGAGATAAGTTGGAGGCCACAAAAAAAGATAATCAAGAAACATCCAGCATGTTGGAGAAAAAGTTTCTTGAAGAAAAGGTATAGTATTTTTGGGAATAGTAGATATGATACTTGTTCTTATACTATCTTTTAAAATTGTATATGTTACGTTTATTACATGGTTTTTATGTTTTGTAAGCCACTTTGGGTGCCCAAAGTAGAAAGGTGGGGAACAAATATAGCTTCAACATATCTGCTCCCCACAGATAGCATTTGTTTGTCATATCCCTCCCTCCCTCCCTCCCTCTCAAGGAGATCTGAATGGCATACATAGATCTCCTCATCACTCCCATTTTATCCTTGCAACAGTTTTGAGAGGTGGATTAGGCTGTGAAACAGTGACAGTCTCAAGTTCAGCCAGGCTGGCTGCCTCAGCCTGTAGTACAGGGATTTTAAACCTTTTTTAGCTCACAGCACACTGACAAGTTGCCAAAATCGTTGAGGCATACCACCAGGCTTTTTAAATTACTGTAAAATTAATGTATAATTATGTAATTTATTGTATTAATTGAATCAAATTATTAAATCATTACATGACAAAGAAATTCACAACAAGCTGAAATCAAACTTCTCTGAACTTGAATACATCTTTCTCATAAAGTTACCCTGAGAAATATAATTGGAGAGGGAAGTATAATGTGTTGGGGATTTTGTTGTTGTTGAAAACTGCTTTGTGGGCATTAACAACTGCCTTTTGGCGGTTAAAATATCTGAATAAAAACAAAAACACCACATTTTGGTGTTTAGGATATTTTCCAGAATTTAAAATAGGCTACTTTTCTAATTAGAAATAATACTGTGGCTGCATCTGCTGACACTGTATCACCTGTATCATCTATCTAGTACACTTTCAAAGCATTTAAAATTAATAAAAATGTGAACTTGGATTGAGAATGTAGAGTAAAAACACATAACACCACAATTTGCTCTCCTAATCAAGAAATGTTGGGAACAAGTCACCAAAAATACACACCCCTACTTAAGTGGTTTCTGGAAAGGAGGAAAATGTGTTTAGAAATACTGTAGGGTGGTCAAATTTTTATCAGAAATGCCCTGTTAGCAAAGAGAGGTCAGACTGAGGACATGGTATAGTGGAGAAATGTGGAGTGGGTAGGCAGTAAGGGGGTACGAGAGAAACAAGGATGAGGGGAGGGGGAAGAGGGAGAAGAGAGAGAAAGCAAAGGATTTAAGACCTTCGGAGATGAGTGAGGGGGGGATGGGAAGGAAGGTGTTCATAAGATCTTAGGATGTGGGGAAGGAAGGAATTGTGTGTGCAAGAAGGAGTGGTGTAAAGGAGAAGAGGAGATGTGCCAATTTGCCTGCTCATGTATGGGGAGGGAAGAGCCCAAATAAAGCCCTTATTATAGGGAACAAAAAGTGCTCAGTGAAAGCACAGGATGGAGGATCACTTTGAGGCCAGGAAAAGGAACCCTCAAACCCCTTTTTAACCAGCCAGTCTTTTGGTTGCTGGTCTCAGGTGGACTCCTGCTTCCCTCCTTTCTTCCCTCCTGCAAGCCATTTGGCTTGCTCGCTCTCATCCTAAACACGGCTCCTGCCCCAGAGCAACTTTACGCTTCCTCATCTGCCCAATCAGTGCGTGGGACAGGCAACTGCTGCCTTGTTCTCACTCAAAAGCATTTAAAGTAACATGCTTTGCAACACACATGCTGCAGTGTGCTTATAAGCAGCAGGAAGCTATTGCATTAAATGCTGTTGAGTGAGAGCTGCTGTTTCAGAAAGCCATTTCTCCCAAGCAGCGGCTTTCTGTCTCCTCTTGCCCTGCAGCACATCTGAGGGCAATTTGTGGCACACCAGTGGAAAACTGCTGCTGTAGTGGTTTCCGGCCAATTCATGCAGTTTCTAAAGAGTAACTTTGTCCCTGCAGTCTACGTACAGATGCCTTTCTGTAATAACTATGGTATTACAGAGTGAAATACAGATATCCTGAGTAAAAAACATACCATTACTACCTGGTGTACATTTGGAAGTATAGTAAGTGTCCAACAACACTGAACTTTATGGATATGCCCTTAATAGAGAAAAGGAAGGTATTGTACTGATCTAGATCTGTGATCATTTACATGATTTGGGTATAACACCCCCGTCCCTAAAATCATTAAGAAAAAAGGCATGGCTTTTGAAGAAAAGATAGAGGGAATCTTTGCTGTTCTCTTCTGCTTTGGACCCCAAATTTCCAACTGTATCATCTATTTCTTCTCTTCCTTCTAGATAATGCTAATATAAACGATTTCTCCCTATACTGTTAAAGTCCATACACTGCTTTGCTTGGCTTTCATTCCAAAATGTCTCCATTCTTATGTACTTACCCTTTTCTTCCTTTCAGCAACGACTGGAAAGAGAAGCAGAGAAGAAGATTATAATGCTGGCAGAAAGGGCCCACCATGAAGCTATTGTGTAAGTCTTATCTGATTTCTCTGTTCCTTAATTGTTAGGAAATCCCCATGGGTACTTAATTCCTGATAACTCATTATGGTGCTGGACTCAACACTTGCCCATGAATGCTGTCTCCATCAGCTCTTTTGGGGTTTGCAACTTGTCCAGTGTGAAGTCTTATGATTAATACAGGTAGTTGGTAATGTCAACTGCTGAATTGTCTCTGACTGTCTTGCAGGCAGTTGAATGATACTGGAAGAACAGTTTTTATGGAGAATGTTCGTCTTCATGAGGCTCTTGGATACCACATGAAAGAAGCAGAAGAGTTACAAAAATTGAAGCAAAAACTGGAGGAGAACAATAATTTTCTTTTGCAGGAGAAGGTTCTTGTTCTGACTTTCTGTCTTCATTTGTTTTCTTTAGAAGTACATCTTCATATGTGTACAGGTTCATTAGCACTGTTATTTCTGCACATAGAAATATGTTACGATTTCTTCACATCTCGGAATACAATTAGTTTTCTATTCTCTACTTTCTTTGTAGAATTCGAATGACTCTTCTACCCTCTTTGTAGAATTTGAATGACTTCCTCTTGAGAAGAGCATTGCATAATATCCTACATATTTCTTTTGAAGCTTTATACAAATGTGCAATGGCATATTCCACAATGGAAGTGATAGATCCCAGTTGTTATCATTATTGATATATCATTATTCATTGATTAGTTGTTTGGCTTGCAATTCATTTAGGGCCCAGTCCTATCCAATTTTCCAGCACCAGTGCAGCTCCGGGGTAAGGGACCAAATGTTCACATACCTTAAGGAGGCCTCTGTGATTGCTCTCCCAAGGCAGAATGCAGCACACACCCTGTTGGCATGGCTACATCAGCACTGGAAAGATGGATAGGACTGGGCCCCTATTAAACTGATGTAAATTTATGCAACACCCACACTCCAAATTTACACATCAACACACAGTTGTTTTAAGGGTTTTGAAGAAAAGGCATAGTTTTTCAAATAAGACAAATTACAGTTTTAATGCAACAAAATTACTATTAATTGTTAGGTTGTTTTAAATTATAATTTGAATTATGGGATATATATAGTAATTCTAATTACAGGAATTTACTAGAAACACAGTGAGTTCAAATCTCAACAGTATTAATTCAAATCTCAACTAAGCCTAATTTAGATGTACCAACAAAACCTTACAAGCACGAGCTTTGATTATGTGCTTACCCTTGTGTTTGTGCACAAGGGGTGGAGATTGAAAGCTTCTTTTTGGGTTTGTAGTACATTGCAGTTTCCTGTCTTATCTGAACTTGGGGAACTGTGGTTTATTCAAACCAGTTAATTAACAAATCAGGATATTGCCTGCTTTGATATCTTGAATTCCTAAGAACTACAGTTTGACCAATTTCCCAAGTTTGAACAGGAAAGTGCAGTTTATTATAAACTGCAGAGGAAGTTTTCAGTCCCTCATGCATAGGGTTACCAGATTCAGACTGGGACACTGTGCCTATACCTTTAACCACTGCATAGAATAGGGAATTTGGGCAAGTGCAGCTCACCATGGAAGGGTTTAAAAAGCTGCATCTACCAAAATTTCCTCTTCCATACAACAGTTAAAGGTATAGGCATAGTGTCCCAGTTTGAATCTGGTGGTAATAATAATAATAATAATAATAATACATTTATTTATATACCGCCTTTCTTAATATCACTAGATTTCTCTAATGATTGAACTCAAGGCGGTTTACATAGGCAGACTTTCTCACAAACCCGAAGGTTTTTACAATTTACAGAATGTTCTATCTTCCAAGAACAACACTCCTACAGATCTTTCTTTCTGGATTTAGCCTTCTTTCTTTAGCCACCCGTCTGTCGTCTGCTGGCTGATGAGGCTTCCCTGCTGCCACCAGAGATGCAGCTGATTTCAGCACACTCCTCCTCCCACGAGGCAGCTGAAACTCAGCTTTTAATCAGCCGCAGTTTCCAAGGTCTGCTGCTCGCAGAGACTTCCGGCAGTCCCGAGCTCACGACCTTGAGATCTTCAGGTGTTATCTTCGGGCAAACTGAGGCATTAACCCTCTCGGCTAAATCTTCTGCCCATAATCCTACTCATGCATGGAATACTCATCATGGAATAATCCTACTCATGCATTCCTGAACCATAGTTTGTTGCTACTTTTGAATTGGGCCATACTGACATGGATTTTGACTGAGCTTTTCAGTTGCCTGTGGTAGTTGTGGCTGGAAAGAAAACTATAGTGGTTTCACTGTGAAATACAAAATATCAGCTAACTGTGTTCAGACTTAAGTTTGGTTCAATCTTCCAGTTTCCTGTTTATCAGATTCAGCATAGATAAGAGAAATCCAGCATGTCTGTGCAATGTGCACTCATCTGACCCTATCTGAAATAGGGTTATTAACTCAACTGCATAATTCGCCACATACAGTAGTTAAAGCTTGTAGTTCTGTATATAAACCATTATTATCATTATTTAAAAAAAATGGTTGGAGGGTAAACAGAATACAGGACATCAAGTAACTTTTTTTTCTTTTTCTTTTTTAAGGAAACCAATGAAATGTTGGTTGAGGAAAAAGTCAGGCAAATTACTCAGCAGAAAGCAACCATCAAGGAGCTGCACAACAGGGTGAAGAAACTAGAAGCTGCACTTAATCTCATGGCCAGAGAATTTAAAACAGAAATCCAAAATACACAACATAAGGCAATAATGCAGAACCAGGCAGGTCAGATAGAAATTGAGAAGCTGCAGCAGCTGCTGGAGATCAAAGATAGAGAGATGAGCAGAATCAAGAAGTTGGCCAGGAACATCTTGGATGAAAGGACTGAGGTGGAAAGGTTTTTCTTAGATGCTTTGGAACAGGTGAAGCAGGAGATCATTACCAGCAGGAAGTGCTACAAGCAGGTGGCCCAAGCTGCCTATCAGAGGAAAATGATGGCAGCATTTGCAGGGAAAGAGGAATACCCCAGAATCAGAACATTTAATGACAACGTACACAGCACAAATAGTGTGCAAAAGGACCTTCAGGAAGCAGAGAAATGGTACATGCGATGACAATGCTGAAATTCTAGGTCTGGTCTCATTGGTTGTCAGGAATGGGAGCTAAGTTTAAATTCCTGTGGAATAATGTACCTCAGCTTGAAGTACCTTCTGGGAGGGGAAGGAAGTGGTTCAGTGTTGCACTTGTAGCATTTGAATAGAGAGATGCAGCAACACCTGCTGCTGAAACAAAGCCAGAACACAACTGAAGAGAAAAGTTCCTGAATCCTAAGGTTTCATTTGTCCCTTAGATAGTGTCTTCAAACATGTTTGTGCCACGACCCCAATAAACAACAAAATATGAAACTAGAAACCTACCATTGGTATCACCCCCTTCTGGGACCCTATCCACCCACTCCCCGCCCTCCACTATAATAAAACATTCTTACTAGAAAGAGCAGAAAAAGTTACCATGAAACCTGGCACTAATGAAAGCTCAATTGCCAAGCTCAATTGCCAAGAACCTGAGCAGGACTGGGTCACAATCCCCTGGTACCTAAAGGGGTACACCAGATGCCTCCCCCTCTACCTGATGGTGCTGTAGTCCAGTGGCTGTCAACCCTTTTCATTCCTGTAAGTTGCTGTGACCCAACAACTGAGGTTTTGCAACCCCATTTGGATCATGGCCCCAAGGTTGAAGAACACTGCCTTACATTTACACTTCTTAAAAGTGTGAATTTTTCTAGTAAGCCTCATTCTATAGAGAGATAAAGCAAAGCTCTCTTTGCAGTCTATGTCTAACTGTAAGTTCCATTTCATGTATCATTGGACGTGAAAATGCAAACTATATTTTAAACAATAAGTATTGGAATAAAAGCATTTTCTGAAGTCAGTTGCCCACGTTTAGAGCCATACAAAGTATCTCAGAAAAGGCAGGCAAATTTTGCTTTGGACGTCCTACTACAGATTGCAAAACCACACTGATTCCATAATTGTGGCTGGTGGCAAACCACCACAGGTCTAAACACTTCACAGGTTTGATCTTTGGCGTCCAATGTGTTCAAAAGTTACATTTGACTTCTGAATTCAATTAGTTGGATGATTATATTAGTAGAAATAATGATAATTTTCATGCACATAGAGCTTTATAAATAATGAATGGATAGGTCTGACACAGAGATGCCATGATTCTAAGGGAAAATGAAAAGTTGCCCTTTCAGTGTTGTGATATGTTCCCAATATACTGGGACACATAATGTTTTGGAGTAGCATCTGCACTTCCCTAATGGCACTTTTCTTCCATTGAAACTTAATGCTGGATGCATGTGTTAGTTTGTGCTTTTGACTTGGCTTGCTGAGAATGTTGTAGCAGAACATGGCTTACTTATTTGTTTCTGCCTGGACACAGTAGAAGAACATCCTTTCCTATATAAGCAAAGGTCTGTAGGGAAGCCACTAACCTGCTGTTTTCAGAAGTGAAACATATAGGTAGATCTGGAGTAAACAAGTCAGGAATGCTGTAAAAGGACAGTGCTAAGTGTGCACAGGAGGAGGATATTCACTGCTGGTGTAAGCCAGCAGTGTAACTGCATCTGGAAAAGAAAGGTAAGCTTTAGTACACCTGATATAAACTTATGGCTTGTCATGTCTACATTTTTATTAAGACTCATATGGCAGTGTACTGTGAGTTCTTCATCATTGCAATAGGAAGGCCTGTAAGTGCGCCGCTGAGAGTATTGTCTGCACTAAAGCATCTGAGAATCGATATATAGGCACAGTGTTGAAACAGTTGTAAGCAATGCAAATGTTTCCCATTTTATCATATTGCCTTCAAAAATGGGGCACTGGGACAGTTCCCAAGGAGGGACCCTGTCTGTTCCTTTCCCAGTTTTTTTGCTTGCTTTTGCTTGCTGTAGTGTTTTTGTTTTTCCATGAATGTGCAATGCCACAACTGCTCAGACAGAAACCACTAAGAAGAAAAAGCAAAGTTGTTACAGGAAGATTTATTTAGATGATTTGTATCCTGCCTTTCCCTCTGAATAATTGGAGTGTTTAAGGTAGCAATGTTAGACAAAAAAATCTCACTGATAGTCTAGCCAGGTCTGACCCAAGACCTTCCTCTGTTTCAAATGCTAGCACTGCGAGATCTAAGAAATAAGATCATTTGCATGCTACAGAGGATACTAGATCACAACTGACTGAACACACTATGACAGTGGTTCCCAAACTCCCATGGTGGAGTTTGGAACTGGGCATTTATATAGGCAGGGAGGGGGACAGCAACGGTGCTGCAGTGACTGAGGCTCTGCCACTACCAAGGGGCTTTTTTTCTTACCTGGGATGCAATACTGGCCTTCTGCAGGCATGTAGCTTCTGAGTGGAGATAAGGGCTGTTTACAGCAGCCTTGGAGGAGCTGCAAGCCTCTAGGATCCTGGGTAGGAGGCCCAGGTAAGAAACATGCCCCTTGGTAGTGGCGGTGCCACAGTTGCTGCAGAGCCATTGCTGCCATTGGAGCAGGGCTACTCCCTTTAAGGAGGAATGTCCTGCTTCCTGTTACTCTGTTTGGGAACCGTTGCACTAGGAGTTACATCTTGTCATCCTCACTGACACAGTAAGGCAGGGATTTTCAACCAGTGTGCTGCGGCACATTGGTGCGCTGCGAATGTTCGGCATGTATGCCGCAAGAGTTTGGAGGAGGGTCATTTATTAGTAGGGCCGTTGGAATGTGTGAGCCCCCTACCAGCAGCGTGGTGTGCCTTGTCAATTGTCAAAAACATTGATGGTGTGCCTGAACCAGTTTAGTGCCTTGTCATTGGGCTGTGAGATGAAAAAGGTTGGAAATTGCTGCAGTAAGGGATTCTGGGCATGTCTGTTAGATCTTGCACTGCTTTATACTACTTCAGGGGTTAAGTTGAGAATGATCTTACTGTATATTAAAAAGAGGCTTTCCCTATGAATAACATATATCATGACTATGAAATTTCACATTCTTTATAGAGGCATTTTATGTTGGTAATGCTGTTACAATTGCACTGGAGCGTGGTTTTCAAACTGGAAGCGACCTGCTGGGTCCTGAGTTGAGCCCTTCCACCCATCCTTGTGTCTGGTTGGCTCCAAATTTGAGCCCTCCGAATGCAATTGGAGGTTCCACTGGGCTTCCAGAGGCCTCCAGAAGCAGCCACTTTGTTTATTTCTGGGTTCATGAAAGTGACTTCCAGTTGCTTCCTGAGGCCTGCGGAGGCCAAGCGTTGGAGGAGGCGAGTCACAGTGCCCTCCACAGCGGAACAGATGGGTCACGATGGTGGGAAGTTTGAGAACCCCATGCACTAGAGGATAGCCTGCTTCTAGTCTGAAGTGTTGGTTTGACCCTTCTGTTCAACTTTTGTCACCGTCCTGTTTTTCCCTAAATTAGTAGTTTTCTCAGTCTCTACTTGTATGGATATTTTTACCGATACAGTTTGAATAAAAACGGTTGCTTATTCATCTTACATTTTTTTTACCTTTGTACTTTTATGGAAATTTTTTTAAACCATTACATGATCTGGTCCTCTTATCTGTTCACTCAAGGCTAGATGAATGAGTAAAATCTGTAAATCCAGTTTTTGCTGAATGTGCTGAAAATAATGTGTAAGCCCCAATAATTGCAGGTGGTATGTTGATTGGCTATGGATTCTTTTTTTAAATTACCTTCTTACCTTCTCCCTATAGGACAAATATTCAGAAGGGGAAGGTGGATATTTCTGAACTTACCTGGGAGCAGAAGGAGAGTGTTCTGAGGTTACTCTTTGCAAAAATGAATGGCCTCCGTCAACGGTAATGTCCTGTTCGTTACAGTGAATGAGGGTTGTAAAACGCTTCGGTATCTACTGGATGGGCCCATGACCTGTTCTCACTTCAGCATTTCTGTGAAAAATGGGACCAATTGGGTACCTTGTAAAAGATGGTACAATATTAGTTTTTGTATGTTCAAAGTTGTGTCACCTGCTTTAGGCAATTTGTCTAATCTCATAACTGTTGCCATCTGCAACGTGGAAAGGCAGAAAAACAGTACAGGTAGGGCCTGTTGATCTGCAAGGGTTCCGTTCCTGGATAGCAGTGTCTCCTTCAGTGCAGTGATACCTGCAACCAAGGGAAGCACACTATTGCTACAATTGCTTCCTTTGTAGGCTCTTTTAGTCACTCGTTGGGTCTGAAGTGCTGTTGGTGGAAGGTATCTTTTATATTCTCAGAGGGAAGAGCTGTTAGTGACTAGGAGACACTTACTGTAGCACATCTACTGCTGATGAACTGCCACCAACCTCTCACTAGGAGAGCAAGGCTCTAAACTCTGTCCTAGTGTACTGCCTACAGCTTTAGTGGAGGTGTGAGGCCTCTAGTAGTCCTCCTCCACTGCTGAATCATCGTTGATTACATTACTTGATGTTGTTCTCTGTGTACAGGTAGGAAAAGGTACATTGCTAAATTTATCATCATCATCATCATTAACAACAGTATTTATATACTGCTTTTCAACAAAAAAGTTCACAAAGCAGTTGACAGGCTAATAATAAAGTTAAATGTCTCGCTATCCCAAATAGGCTCACAATCTAAAAGATGCAGCAAACAACACTAGCAAACAGCCACTAAAAAGACACTGCACTGGAGAAGAGGGACAGTTACTCCAACCCCTCCTGCTAAATATAAGAACACAACCACTTGAAGAGTGCCTCTTGCCCAGTTAGCAGGGGCTAGCAGCAGCAAAAGGGTTATTTCTGCCTGCAGAAGTTCTAAAACCATCAGTTTCTGGAAGAAGTGTGTATCTTGACTTAATTAAGGTTTTGCAATTTATTTTAAAATTGCAGCATCTTAAATATATAACAAGAGAATAGAAGTAAATCTCTCTCAAATGTTGCGAGTATGCATAGTATTGCATCTCACTAAAACTTGAGCTCAAATAAGTCTGATAGTGGATCGATAGTATCTGCAATCTTTTCATATAACTCTCATGATAAAGAAAAACTATAAGAATGGAAAAAATGTTTTAATAAATGCCCTACTGAAGATTTCTCCATGTGTTTCCCTAGGAAATATGGTCAAGCTTTGGTTCCTGCAATGCCATCCGGTTTTAGTTTTGAAGAAACAAAGAAAATCGAGTAAGAGATTATACAGTACATATCCAGTTACTAATAGAAAAAGAATAAGATTACATATTTGAACATCTTACATGTCAAATACCAATTCCAAGAGCTAACATTTCTTCAGTTTAACTCCGATTTAGGATGTGTACAAACAACTTTTGGGAAACTTGCCGAGGTTGCACTTAGAACTGTTGTTCACATTTGGCTTGCTTGTTGCTCCTATTCATCAGATCTTGCTATCTATTGAATTGTTTGCAGGTTGTATGTCACCTTAAACATTGGAAAGACAGCTAACAAATGGCTTAAATAAACTGAATGTTCTGTTTTCCCCCATTTTAAACCTTGCTCTAACCAGTTTTACAAGTTTATGTAGTATTCCTCGTGAAAAGCAGATGTTAGCTGTTAACAGTACTGCCAGCAGTCCTATAGTAATTGCAGTTATTTTTGGTGTAGGTGTTCAATTGTGTTTGACACCCTTAGTTTAACACTAAGTTAACATGGTGATTGAGGCAGTTTCTAAATCTCTAACCACAGCCACGCCCCAACTTATGTAAGGTACATCCTTATGTAAGTTGTAACTGGGCTGTGCAGGAGCTACCCATGCTTGCCACTCTGTAACTCACCACTTGCTTTCTCTTGCCCCCTTCACCTGTATGGGCTCATTAAATGGAACAATCCCAGCTTACAAAGACTGCAAGTAGCAAGCTTAGAGTGGCAAGTGGTAACCGTAGTTGGCTGCTCTTGAATAGTGTACTCTTTATGTACACTTGAAATTGCATAAGTAGAGGTTTACATAAGTTGGAGGAATGACTTATTTTTGTATGAAGGATTTAAAAAATGAGTATGTGCAGGCCTTCTGATTGCAGCCCCCTTCAAGGATACCAAATCAATTTTATATACTACTTTTCAACACAAAGTTCACAAATTATCATTATCTGTAGCTCCTTACCCTTTTTTCTTTTTGGAAACATTTAATTTATCCCTGTTAACTTACACTGGTATAGTTGGAGCCACTGCAAGTTCTAAGTGTTGATCCAGGTTCCAGAAAAGATGAATGCTTCTAGAAGTGTTTGCAGCATGGGTGCTTCTCATGTTATCCTGTCAGCACCGGATGATCCATGCTGCAGTTGCTGCAACACTGTCAGGGTCATGGAGCCTAATTTCTATCCAGAACCCACATCAAAAGTGAAGATTATATCAGTATACAGCATGCTACAGTATCTGCATGCTCTTCCTGAATTTAGAGACTTGTGGTAGTATGACCCACCTGCCTCTGAAATTCTTTCATTATGCTGATTTCTGAGCAAGTGAAATCTTTGTAGTTGTATCAAACTCTAAAGGAAAGATGGGTATGTTGACACAGATTGGAAGAGGGGAAAACAGAGGTAGTAACCAATTAGGTTGGGCTGTAGGACACAGAAGACAATGGTTTGGTTAATCTGATGAAAACACATGCTAGTGCTAACTTTTCCTCATGTTTTTCCTTTTACAGCACTACAGAGGGTGATGCTCCAACCCCAACTTTCATTACTCAGCAGGTACCAGTTTCCGAATCAGCTGGCTCTAAAATGATCCTTCCAGATATTCAGATTCTACCACCATAGCCTGACAAAAGCGAACAATACTCAAGAAACAACTGAAATCACTAAAACTTACCTCCTACATGTCTTCCTCAGCCTTAGGTCAAGAAGGCAAACAATGCTGCAGTTGTGAAACTGTATCCCTATTTTCACCACCTTCCAACCCTTGTGAAGTAGTACCTTCACTACTTTCAACTCGAGTTGAAACTTGGCGTTTTTAGATACATTTAGCTCAGTGTTAAACTTTAAAGAGTTTGTATTGGAGGACTGAGTATTCAAGATTTAAAAAAGAATCACAGTAAAATATGTACAAAGTTAATAGAAGTGTTTTGATGGCCTCGTGCTTTGTGAAGGCAGCAGTGGCGTGGGAAGAGATCTTCTGGCTATAGTCTGCAACTTAGTTGAGATCACCGAGTTTGAGGGGAATTAATGCTGTTGGAGTATGGCCCACATTTATAGTTATCTTAAAGAAAGCTAGAAAGATTCTGATGTAATAGCTATTTATTCATGATTAACACCATTGAGATCTCTTTCTAGTATACAGATGAACTGCCAATTAAAATACTGATTATCTTGTATTAGCACTTGCTAGTTACAAAAGGCAGAATAAAAAAAATTTCATCAAATTTGTTTGATTAGAGAATAAAAAATAAACAGCACGATTTCCAAACACAATGAAGTACGTTGTATGTTTTGCTGCTTTAGAACCTGTTGGAAGTCCAAAAGTAGTGTCACTGTTGCCTTTATCCCATGGATGCTAACCTGTGCTAATTTTCCACTTGCATTTGGTGAAGTTGTACAATGGGAAGTAATGTCTCAGTAAAACCCATGCTGATAGAACAATGCCTTTACTTCTTGAAGAAATATTCTGTTGCTTCCCAGTGTCACAATGGTCTTGTACTTCCAAAAACAACATCACATGCATTCTGTTTTCAAAAATATTCAGTGTATAAATGGTATGTAGGCACATTGCTGAGTAAAGTACAAAAAGTCTATTAGTTAAAGCTTGTCAGCATGATGTGGAGGTTTCTACAATTCTTCCAGGTATGAAATAGCTGTCCCGAGAGCATTATGTGTTAGTTTCCTGAAGGCCTTAATCAGATTTTTCTCTTGAAGTTTAGTCCTGTTATGAGAAAATGTGTCTGAAATAGTTTCTTGGGGAAAGAGTTTGATTCTTACAGGATCAGGACACAAACATGAAAAGTGTAATAGAAATAACTCAAGTAATTGCATTCCATGGGAAGAGGAGTTTGGAGTCTTACTGTCACATGATTGGGACAAAAGAAACTAATCTTATTTTTGTTTGATTACTCATAGTGGAATATTTCTTTTACATGAGAAATTTAGTTCAATTAGCCCTGTACATAGATGAAAAACCTAAATTTTGTGTTAAAGGCCTCTAGGTGATTTTGATTTGAAATGAAGAGGTCTTTATACTTCTAAGAAAGTTCCCTGTTCTTCAGGGAACAGCCAAGCTTGCATCACAGTACATGAATACTATCAATCAGCATCTCTAACAGCTTGCTTTAGTTCCCCATGGTTGGCATGACAACAGCAGGCTTGGCAACAGTGGCATCTTCTTCCTTCCACTGAGAAGTAATAGTCTTCAACTGTGTGTAGAATTGCACCCCCTGAAAGACAGTAAGAGCATGGATTTGATACTGAACTTTCTAGGGTCATGCAAGTTTGTACTGTTTTTGTGGCAACTTTTTTAAACCTTAAGGCAAGAGAAGGTTCCCCTTCGAGTTCCTCATGGATACTCTCCTACTACCCCCACCCCCATAAAACCACTATGCTGTTAATTTTTCTTTCCCATTCCAGTGTTCATTTGTACAAATTTTGATTTCCTTTATAACTTTCAGGTGACTTATTGTAGCAAAAGTTCATAAACAATGTAAATGCTTTTTTTTTTTTAAAGTAAATGAATTACCTGTTTGCCATAGAAATTGGTGTCACCCCTGAAGGATCCACGAGAACCAGTGAAGGAAAACATGGGCAAAGGCACTGGTATCGGAACATTCACACCAATCTAAATCAAACCCAAATCAACTCTATTATATAGCAAGCCAGATGCAGAAGAAAGTCATCAGTCAGGTATAGGATATACTGAATAAAGCAGAGTTCTATTTTAAAACAACCTAGGTGTAAATCCAAGCTCACCCACTGAACAATGTGGTGTTTTGCAGTTTCAGTTCCTCATAGAGAAAAGATGTAATGGTAGTATGTTTGGCTGGGAAGACCCATGTTCAAGCCTCTGTTAAGCTATAAGGTGGGGAGGGGGTTTCCTAGTGCTTTCAGCCAAATAGATGTCACAAGGTAATTGCGAGATTAAAACATGTGAAGCTTCCTTGAACTTTTGATTATTGCCAATTGAGACTAGCAGCAGCTCTCCAACACTTCAGGCAGAGATTTTCCTAACCTGCAATCCTTTCAAATGGAGATACTAGAGCAGTGGTTCCCAACCTTTTTAGCACTGACAGCCTATCGGCCCCCCCCCCCAAGATCTAGAGCCAGAAGTGATGTCATTAATCAGGATGTCAGTATTTTTAATAAATCACACTTTTTATTAAATAAATTACTTTAACATTAATTCTTTTTCAAGAAAAAAAATTGTATATTTATTTATTCCTTCTTGATTGCTGTAGGGAGCACTGCTGAAATCCCCTTCTTACTGGCACATGTTTCCATGTGCTCCATCCATAGGGGGACATAATAAAGAAAACACACCACAAAAATGATCAACAATAGACAAATCACAAATTCTCACTCTCTCCCACCTCATGTTCTCAACCAACAATCAAGCTATACCTTTCAAAATGGCAGTGTAGTTCTGGAGCTTTCAAGTAGACCCAGCACCCAACGTTTCAAGATGAAAATTAGCTTACAACCCCCTTGGGTCTCATGACCTCCAGGTTGGGAACCAGTGTGCTCGAGGCTGAAACTAAGATTTTCTAATAAAGCATATACAGGCAGGCCCGCATTATGTGTGAGGGTGCCATTTCAAGAACCCCTGTGTATAAGGAAACCTGCAGATAATTAAATCTGTGGGTTTTGGGGCCCTTTCATCCTCTGAAGTCAACTGGAGCCGAGCTCAGTTTTGGCCCGGAGGAGGTTCTGAGGCTTGGAGAGGCTGCAGGCAATTGCCCATGGCCTCTGCGGGCCTCAGAATGGCTGTTAGGGTTGAAAAAACATTTCGGTTTTTGTGCAAAAATTGGAAGTAGCATTTTTCAGCCCTAATGGCCATTCTGAGGCCTGGAGAGACTGCAGGCAATTGCCCATGGGTTCTCCAGGCCTCAGAAAACCCTCCAGACCTGACAGAAACCCAGCTTTGGTTGGGTTCAGAGTGGACTCTCCTCTGCAGGTTTGGAACCCGCAGATACTTACATTTGCAGGTTCCATATCCATAGATATTGCAGACCCACTGTGCTGATGAATTGTAACCCCTCTGAGGTTGAAACAGTACTGTGAGTTGTTTGTCATGAATTACCCTTCACATACCTGGCCAACATCCACTAAATGGGAGTATTTCCGAGCGGTGGCACCATTAGTGGTGAAGATTGCTGTTCCATTGCCATAGGGATTCTTATTAACTAGTTCTATTGCTTCATCCAGACTGTCTGCTTCCAGTATCACAAGAACTGGTCCGAAGATTTCCTCCTTATAGCAGGTCATGCTAGGCTATCAAGATAGAAGGAGCTTCAATTATGGTACACATTAGGGAAATACTGCATAAATGCTATTCTTAACACTATTAACACTATTAACTATCTTGTTTGTCACCCCTGCATGGTTTTTTGTTCCATCTACACCAGATGGAACCAATTCAGATGGTTACCAATTCAGGCTTAATTTGAATTACAGGCATGCCCGAATCCACTGATTTGGCATCCACAATTACACAGTGGAATCCCATGGATTGCGCAGCGCTGATGCAACGTCATTGCTTCGATGCTATGTCATTGGCGCCAAACAGCACCTCCACCTTGGCGCCAATGCTGGATGGCGCTAGCTATAGGAGAGCCACCTGTACACCAGCCGAACCTGACTTGGCGCAGGGGTGGAACTTGGCAGGGGTGGGGCAGGCAGGCTGGGCCAGGGGGTGGGTGGGTTTGGGATGTGGCCTTTAGGCCGCATCCTAAGCCTCATCCCCAGGCCATACGGCCCTGATTTGGGCTGTGCAGTCTCCTCGGTTCTGCGCTTGCGATTTCGTGGGTACAGATCTGAGGAACACATCAGCAAGGCTGGCATCTCCCAACGTGCAAGGGCATGAACTGGAAGCTCCAGTTTCCCTGCAAGCTGCGTTGGATGCAGCGCAGGCCTGCCGGCCTGTCTGCTCCAGCACAGCTTTGGATTTCGCTCTGTTATCCAAGGGCACCATGGATACTGGGATGCCTGTTAAGAAGAAAGAGATTTAATGTTCCCCCTTTTTTAACTCTGTTGCAGCAAAACCACTGATGTTCTCCTATCTTTAAAAATGTGTCCCCAGTATCCACTGTTTCAGGTATCCATAGGGGGTTGGTGAGTCCAGAACAGAACCCCAGCGGATGCAGGGGCATGCCTGTATACAGAATCATTGAATGTTAGATTTGGAAATGTGAGATCATATAATTCAATCCAATTTCAGGGACTAATCCAGCCTCTGTTTGAAAACCTCCAGTGGAGACCACACATGCTTCAGTCTGCATGAGGTAGATTGTTCAAATTGCTCTTACAGTTAAGCAATTCTTTTTGTCTAGCCTAAATCTACTTCCCTGTAGTTTTAACCTACTGGTTTTACTCCTGCCCTCAGAATTCACAGAAAGCAAGTCTTCCCCTTCTTCTGTGCAAGAGCCCTACAAAAACGTGAAGATGGCACTTATAGCTCCCTTCAGTCTCCTTCAGGCTACACATGCTAAGCTTTTTACCATTCTTCATGGGAGTTGGCTCCCACGGGCTCAGAGTGGCTTATAGTATGTTGTTTTCTACATGGAAGAACCTCATCCCCAGAGATTCCATTGTTGGGAGAGCTTACACTGCAAGCCCATTTTTGCCACATTATAAACTGTCAGCTGTTCATCAGCTCTTTGTATCTCACCTTTTTTGACTTGTCTTTTCTTATTTTGCAGTTCTGTTTAGTATTTTCAATAAAACTGGTTATATTTTAACCCTAGGTCTTCCTACTATGAGAAGTAGAGTGGATTGTCATGTCTCCTTGCTTTGCATGCCCTACTAGAAGAGTGAATTTGATAAGAACCCCTGAAATTCAATTTCTTTTGCCCAGTCAGCTCTCCTCCACCTGCCTGATTTCCTGGACTGGTTGTAGCAGATACCTTCCACCAATACAAGGCTTTTCTCTGTTTAGCTGTGGGTCCATTCAAGGGAGGAGTGAGGAAGCAAAAAAGGAGTAAGCTAACCACTATGCACTACTGCCATGGATAATGGCAATGCCATTATCCAGTGTGTGCCAATGCCAAACACGCTTCTCTCTACCTCAGCATCCTCCCTCCCTGAATCTTAGCTGTTTGCAGAGCTGAGAGAAATAGCAAGAACAAATGTGGCCTGTTCCAGACATACAGATAATACAGCCTCAAGCGTAGAAGATGACCAGACAGAGGCAGGTGTGGTTTCAACTACACCAAGCTAGCCGGCAGAAATGGAGCAAGGTTGCAAAGTGGGAGGTAGTCCCCAGAACCCTATGAAAGCTGGAAGCACAGAGATCACCTCACAATCCAAAGCAGGTTGGATAAAAAATTGTTCATGTGACAGCCACATCCAAGGCATTCCAAAACCTAGCAGCACCATCTTGGATCCCCAGCGTGCCCACTTGACAATCTTTCCGAAAAAGGAGTCTCACTTTGTCAATTTGCTCCCACAACGTGTCAACCAACTATCAATCTTCTTGATTCCATCAGTCTGCTGGTAGCTAGCCCTCTATCTAGCCTAGGAGTCTCAAAACTTTTCAGTATGAGGGCTATGCAGTATATTTTATTTTCATGCCCCCCCCAAAAAAAACAGCTTTATAAAGGGCTGAGACAAGTAATTCACGGCACACTTTCACCCAATCCACTGCAGAAACCTGGTTTGTTATTATTTGTTTATGCATGTGCAAAAGTGGTGCTATTTCTTTACAATAATTATTTTACAGTGTTATTGAAAGGTCAACACGCAGAAACTCAATTTAATTTATCGGTATGGGTGAGGTTAGCATATGGCCCAGGTGACTGAAAATGAGAGTTAGCCAGGCGACACAACTCTAGCCATTTGGAAAGGAGTGTAGTGGACAGAACTGCACATGTTAAATACAGTATTTTCCCCCCAATTATGTGGTTGGAAAATTGCATTGCTGCAGGCTGGATAAAATCTTTTGGCGGGCTAGATGTGGCCCCTGGGCTATAATTTGGAGACCCCTGATCTAGCCACATGAGAACATATAAGCCAACACCAGTTCTTTTAGGATCACAAAGAGGAATAGTCTTAGAACACTCTGAGATAAAAATAGATGACGTTAGCTTAAAAGTACTTACTTCCACATCACCTAGTGATCAGCATATCCTGCCAGCTTACCTTGACCTTAGCCAGAATAGTCGGTCCAACAAAATTGCCATTTTCAAAACCTTTCACTCTTATCTTTCGTCCATCAAGAAGTATACTAGCTCCCTCCTTGGCACCACTTTCAATCAGTTGACAGACACGATCCTTGGCCTGGGGGCTTATCAAGGGCCCTAGATCTGCTCCAGGCTGGTCTCCTAAAACAGAACACAAGAGCTGCTCAAAGCCTAAAGCTTTATTTTTTAACAAGAGATTCACCCACACAAGAGCTCAGAGCCCTAAAGCAAACTACAGAACCAGGACCCGATCACCTCTTTCCTAGGCCACACCACCCCCTTTTCTCTCCTTACACCAGCAAAAAGGCTGACATAAGTTTGAGGAGACCCATAGGTGATTGGGCAGCCTACCAGGGTGTAAGTAAAATATTTTTCTCTTGCCTCATGCTGACTGTCAATTGCTTCCCCCCCACCCCGGATGCAGTGGGTGCTCTGCCAGCATGGCTGCAGCTGAATAAATGGTGGGATAGGATTGGGCAAGTAGTATACCATATACTGTACTCATCTAGTTTTTGGGACAATGCTGGTTTTGATGGAGAACACAAAACTGGACACTCTTGAAGCATGAAAAAGGAACCCTCCATTTTAGCACTTACATCCTAATTTGTCAAGTAATTAAACTTAACATGAGTGGCTTGGACGATGCCAAATTCTTCAGTACCTGCATTAACTCTCAGGTTCTTTGCTCTCTCTACCAGTTCTGGCAACCATTTTTGGGCCTCTCCCACAAGGACTGCCGTAGATAAGGCCATGCAACGTTGCCCAGCTGCTCCAAAAGCTGCTCCAACCAACTGATTCAGGGTGTTCTCCTTGTTGGCATCTGGCATCACGACTCCATGGTTCTTAGCTCCCTAAAATAAAATGTATATTTCAAAGCTAAGTAGGCCAACTCTCCCCAGCATTTCAGATATAAACCCTATTTTATTTTGCTGATCCAAGCCACTTAGCTTTCAAAGTCAAAAGCTGTACTGGTCCCAGAAGCAGACTGGGAAGATCCAGTTTTAGGGCAAGATTTAAGGACCTCTGGGTACATTCCAACCCCACAACATAATTAATATGTTTGTGCTCCATTCCAATACGTAGAACAGGAAAAGAATCACTTCAAAATCTGAAAGTTCATTGAAATGACATATCAGCATATGTTCTGTGTTATAAGATCATTGGTATTTTAAAAGTTTCTGCAGCAGAGTCAACTGTTTTTCTTGTAAACAGAAATGCCACTGGGCTTACCATATTGGCCTGGACTCTCTTGCCAGTCTTGGAGCCCCGTTCATAGATATATTCTCCAGCTTTATTAGATCCCACAAAGCTGATGGCTTTGATATCAGGATGATCACAAATAAAATTCACAGCTTAAACAAAACAAAACACACACACAGTTTATTACAAGTTGACACTAAAAAGCTTTTCTTGATTTTAATGCCACAGCAACCATATCCTTAAAAACAATCCAAATTATTTCTCCTCTTGCCTATGGTTCAGGCACACTGACTTTCTTATGAGACATTCCAAAAACCAGAAGATCTGTTCCTTTTGAGTAATCTGCTTGACTTCTCTGACCCCACAGCAGTGCCTTCCTGGTTCCCAGATTACCACATACACTTGCAAATAAGAGAATTCAAGTTTGATAAAAGGGTGGATTTTGTTCTAGCCTTTCAATGTATGACACAGATTGATTGGAAACTTTAGTCCTCATTTGTGCTTCCAACTACTTGCTTTGTGGTTGTATTTTATTTTAATTTTTTTTAATTATTCTACATGATTGTCAGAATTATTGTACTTTATAGTTTGATCCTATTTTACTGTTTTTTCCTCTATGTTGTCCGCAGCCTTGTGCGCTCCAATTATTCAGAGGAAAAAGTGGGATAGGAATCATTTGAACAAATCATTTATGATATCTAATAATTAGCCCTTTCCACCTATACACTGCAGCCTGGTGACCTTTGACATCTGGCTTGCAACTACCTTCGTGTTGTCCATGGATGATGTTCAGTGTTCCATCAGGGGCACCAGCATCCTGCAACAGCTTGGCAAGGAACATGAGGGCTCCCGGCACACGTTCAGAAGGCTTCATTAGGAAAGTATTTCCACACACCATGGCCATAGGAAACATCCAAAGAGGAATCATGGCTGGGAAATTGAAAGGTGCAATGCCCGCGCATACTCCCAGAGGCAAACGGTAGGTGTAAGTGTCCATATCTTTGGTGATGGAGGGAAGTGTCTCACCCAACATAAGGGATGTCACACTGCATGCATGTTCCACAACCTCTGTAACAGAGAAAAGGTGCCAGTCTTGAGTTCCTGCTCCTCAGACTCTCTCTTTTCAACACTGTAATAATTCAGTGATTCTTTCCAGCCCCTTCACTACAACTACTGCCATCATGGTTCTTCCTGTTCTGTTCTATTTGAGAATCACTTCCCTCTGTGGCATTTAATGGGTAGGGTTCATACAACTGTCATTATGGAAATATACACAATACTAATGACACGAGAGCATAAGGAATATTAGTGTTATCCAAGTAGGAAGAAATAGATAATGAAATCCTAGGATACCTAACCCTAAACCAGCAAAATATACAAAGTGAAGAAAATGTGGCTTGACGCCAAAACATAAATGGCATTTATAAATCCTAGGGTAAAGTGGCTGTCTCCTAGAAGAGCCATGAGTGGGCAATACTTTGAGAGTCATAGGACACTCAGCAGCCTTCCCCTCTTCCCTGAATCTGCAAAAGCTATTTTCACATCTGCAGCAAGAGGTGCATGCCAGCAGCTTACGGAGGCCTCGGAATACATCTCCCTCAGCATCAGCCAGGGTCTTCCCTTGCTCCAAAGTGATGAGTTTTGAGATTTCTTTCTGAAGATAAGAAGAGAAGTCAAGAAGATGAGAAAGGACATCTCGGCAACAGAGTTAACCAAACCCACAATGTTCCACAATTCCTCTAGGCCTTAGTCTCCAAGTCCCTAACCCACCCTCCAAATCCTTCTCTGGACCCTCCTAATTGTCTGGTCACGCTCAGCCAAGGCATCCTGGGTGCCTGCACCAATCACAGCCAACCTTCCTGCTCTTGAGGATACCTCCTCAATGCATGCTCACCACCCTTCCCAATGAGTGCCAGCCCAACTGCCACAGCAAGTAACCAGAATTATGGAAGGCTTCCCCACGGAATTGGAAGGAATGACTTGATATCCTGTTTTGCAGTCTGAATACCACAGCAAGGAAGGGCTGACTTTACAACCATTCTTAGCATGGATAGTCACTACTCCCTCCAAACCCAGTTGCAACTGCACAGTGCAGCTGCTGAATGGATCATGTGTACTTTTCAGCATGACGATAGACCACTAATTCATCTGCCACTCTTTAGCCCACATAGTTGGGTAGCCTTATGTTGGCAAAGCCTGGTTGGTTTGCCTTTGACTTAACTGGTACAAATAGATCTATAATTGCATCTGCAGCTGATCAGAATGATCTCCCAGCTACTCTAGTTTGGACGGGGGCATCTTCTCTTCCCATAGTCCTGCTGCCACATCATACTCAGATGATGCTAACAACCTGATACCACTATGAGGAGTACTCCAGACAAAAGGAAAGAGGAAGTTGTGGGAACCAAACGGTTTGGAATGCAAAGGTGAAAATTTGCCTAAGCCAAGAAAACATTTCCATCAGATATTAAAACTGTTTGAAATAAAATTCAGCTGAGAAAACCAATATAATGAACATTCTCCCACATACATTTCTAGGCAACCTACAATGTCCATATGGAATAATATAATTTGCCTCCTGAGCTGATTAAAATTATTTAATGTGCAAAGAGGCTTGCAACCTTTATTTTGCTCACCTTTACAATGACTTGTACAGAGTGTTATTGTAATTCCAATTTAAGAGCAAATAAAACAAAAACAGCTACCAGTTCTCACCAGATTGTCTTTGATGAGCTGTTGGTATCGCAGGAAGACTTGCTGTCTGCTCAGAATTGATGTCTCAGACCAATTTGGTAAAGCTTTTCTGCACGAAGCCACTGCAGCTTCCATCTCACTCTGGGTGGCTTTAGGGACACGACCAACCACTTCATTGGTGGCCTATATGCACAGAAACCCCAACAAGATCAGCTGTGATATCTTTGCTAGCAACTCAGGAATGCCTTAACACCTCCTACCAACAGTTTTGGCATAAATTGTTAAGCTATTAAGGGCCCAATCCTTAATACCTTATACCCAATCGGGCATAACGTGGGCAGCACATTTGTACCACTCGTATCACTGTCGCACAAGGCACCATAAAGCATCTCCAGCAGCAGTGTTAAACCAATACTTAGGTGATGCTATGGCAATGCCAGCCTCGTGTGGCCTGGAGGGAGCACCACAAGTTTGAGAGCCTTTCTGTGCAAAGGGTATCTGGGGTAGGCAGTGGCGTTCCTACAGGGATGGCAAAGCTCTAAGTTTTGCAAGAAGTCTTACCTTGCAGTGGAAATCACTCCTCTCCTGCACCGTTTTAGCCAATCCTCACAGGGAACAGCAACATCTTAGCGTTGCTTACTGGCTACAGCAGCAAGGGAGAGGAGGGATTTACATGACAGGGTAAGGCTTCTTGCAAAACTTAGAGCTTAGCCATCCCTGTAGAAACGCCTCTGGGGGTAGGGGAGGGGTGGAGTAGGGGTGGGACCAGTGTGACTCTGGCCACTGGATCCCAACCTCTGTATAGGGCCATGCAGCCTTACACAGAGGGCCTTGCCTCTCCACTGGCTAAACAGCTGGCACAGAAATATGTAGACCACTTGCCTACCCTGTGCCCTTACCACAAGGAAAGGGGATGAGTGTTCCCTTCTCCCGCAGAGCCTCCCACGGCTGCCTGGCTGCTGCAGGATGCAGCTGTAGCCACCTGGCTACCCATGTGCTCTCGGGCAGTTCTGGATTGGGCTGCCTGTTTTTTCACCTGCAAGAAAGGGGAGTTCCTTGCCACATGTAGCACATTAAATCACAAGTTCAAAAATAATTAACATATGATTTAGAATTGGTATTCACTTAGGGCGCAATCCTAAACTGAGTTGTGACAATTGAGTTGTGACAGCTCAAGAGAGAGATCTTGGGGTGCTGGTGGACAATTCAATGAAGGTATTGACCCAGTGTGCGACAGCAATTAAGAAGGCCAATTCCGGAGGGAGGAGCCTGGTCGAACATGGAGGACTGTTCTGTTCCCTCGGGGAATGGAGCAGTCAGTCTTTCGCCTTATCTCTGGACAGAGGAAGATGAATGGTGTGCTTATCTTGAAAACACTGTTTTCGCTTTGAAGAACTTAAGATTTACGACAAACCAATTAGAACTCTGACCCTTGAAATTATAAATAATTTGGAAACTGGATAATTGTTTGGAGAAAGAAGATTTTAGTAAATTTTAAATTGGGCTTTATTGTATATTGCAAGAAAGTATGATGGGAGATTTGGGGTGCAGATTGGCAGATGGAATGCATGTTAGTGCTAAATAGTGCTTTTAGTTTAAAGCTAATCTATTGCTTATTAACCATGTTTGTTTAGAAATATGTGTACACCCTATAGAAAGAGAATATGAACTGCAACAGAGATAAGACCAATGTTGGTGTCGGAATATGAAATTAAGAATATATAAACAGGATAGTTAGAATGGTCTGGGTGAGGGGGGATGTCTTAATTACAGATATATAAAGTTGATTTATAACAAGCGATATGGGACTGACCTTTAGCTCAGGCTAGCTGTTGATGATATATAGAAGAAATCCAGAATGACTTTGTGCTGTGGGGGATGTCTTTATACCAGATATAAAGTTAAGAGTTGTAAAAAGCGATATTTAAAGATTACCTTAGTTTAAGCCAATCTGGATGTTTAGATTAAAATGAATTTATAAAATATTAGAATTTAAGGAGAAGGTTATTTGTATATAAGGTTGCAGTTTAGAATTGTACAGGGATGTTACACTGAATATTTAAGCAAAAGATAGTAGTAGTTCCTCCCTGGCTTATATTTCTTATTATCTTAATAGCAAAAGTAGTCTTTTTTTATTTGCTTCTGTTTTACTATTGAGAGAGAAGATATTATGAGAAGATGTAGTTAAAATAAGAGAGAAGAAAGGGACCAATGAGGATCAGAAATAGCTAAGATATGATTTGATTGTTTTTTACTGAAAGTCTTTGGCCCTAAATAAAGATTGGACTACATTGATAATGAAAGATTAAGAATACTAATATAGATTATAGATTATATACTTGTTTTGAATACTAGATGAGGCTTGGCTTGTAATAGCTTATTATTAATAATGTTTCAAGAAATTTATTGCAATTAAAATAGATTTTACTTTGGCAATGTAATCTCTCCACAACCTTCTGTGTATACTTTGTGTCATCCCCCTTTTCCTTTTCGTAAAAATGTTTCCCCTTACCCATTACTGTATAGAAGAAAATAAAAAATAAAAAAATAAAATAAAATTATTATTGGAAGAAGGCCAATTCCATGCTTGGGGTAATTAAAAAAGGGGTTGAGAATAAAGCAGCCAATATTATCATGCCATTGTACAAATCAATGGTAAGGCCGCACCTGGAATATTGTGTACAGTTCTGGTCGCCGCACCTCAACAAGGACATAGCGGAGTTGGAAAAGGTGCAGAAGAGAGCGACGAAAATGATGACGGGGCTGGGGCACCTCCCTTATGAAGAAAGACTGCAGCGTTTGGGGCTCTTCAGTCTAGAAAAAAGGCGCCTGAGAGGGGACATGATTGAGACATACAAAATAATGCATGGAAGGGATAGAGTCGATAAAGGGATGTTCTTTTCCCTCTCTCAAAATACCAGAACCAGGGGGCATCCGCTAAAACTGAGGGTTGGGAGAGTTAAAACAGATAAAAGGAAGTACTTTTTTACCCAGTGGGTAGTTAATCTGTGGAACCCTTTGCCACAGGAGGTGGTGATGGCATCTGGTCTAGATGCCTTTAAGAGGGGATTGGACAGATTTCTGGAAGAAAAGTCCTTCGTGGGCTATAGGCAATGATGGGTTGTAACCTCCTTACATTAGTAGTAGGCTACTTCAGAGTACTGGGTGCAAGGGAGTGGCAACAGGATCCAAGCATCTTGTTGTCTCATGCCTCCCTGGGGCACCTGGTGGGCCGCTGTGAGATACAGGAAGCTGAACTAGATGGGCCTTTGGCCTGATCCAGCAGGGCTCTTCTTACGTTCTTATGAGTTAGGTCAGCATAAGCTAAGCCAGCAAAGTTTGGCCAGCACAAGGGAGACTGTAAAGTATGTTTGGACCACTGTCAGAATCAGAGAGGCCAGCACACAGACG
The DNA here is from genome assembly GCA_029204185.1 of Lerista edwardsae. NCBI lineage: Eukaryota > Metazoa > Chordata > Lepidosauria > Squamata > Scincidae > Lerista > Lerista edwardsae. The sequence continues at coordinate 5,310,329 of JAJKFI010000038.1, forward strand.
TGAGCCATCCTCCCTGACTCCAAGAGTAGTCCAAACACACTTTATGGTGGCCCTTGTGCTGGCCAAACTTTGCTGGCTTAGTTTATGTCGGCCTAATTCCAGTTTAGGATTGCGCTCTTAGACACATCGCTCTAACTCAGCCAAAAAAATGTCTACATAAAATCAATTGTAGTTTGCTCCAGCAAGAAGACTTAGGGGTTTAGTAAGCAGATTAACTTCAGGAATGACATATATAGGCTGAATGCATCCCATATGTGTCCTGCAGTTAAAGTCTGAAGTAGCAGGAAACAGATGTGAGATGTTCTAGACTAGAACATTATTTCTCTTCTTGTGGAGATAAGACCTAAAGCCACTTGGATGTGGATTTACAGCCTTCTTTACAAGCAATAAATGTCTCTACATGCAAATTAGGAGCAAGGTAAAATAATCTGCCTCTCAAGAATTTCAGGATTCCGCTATATAGAGAGGAACAGAAGAATACATAGGAGAGACAAGCTTTCATTTTCAAGCTAAATATAATAGCAGTCTTGAAACTTTGTGCTCCTTGGAAATACAATTAGAATTCTATTACAGATTCTTTAAAACAACAACAACCTACCTACTTGCCCACACACAATCTCTTTCCCCCCTTGCATTAGTCCAGGGATCTCCAATCCCCGGCCCAGGGGCTAGGTGCAGTCTTCGGAGACCTTCTATATAACCCATAGCAAGTCTCTGCTCCCTATGAGCCTCTGGCCCTCCTGACCTTGCTGGCATGGGCCACATCCTCCAAGCTGTATTCTGATTTGTGCAGAAGGTGTTCTGATGGCCAGGGAGTCCATGCGCAGCCCCCCTGACCCTCAGAATACCTACGGAAGGCCAAAAAAACTGGGAATGGTTTCCCAAAGGCCTGGAAGTGACGTTTTTAGGCTCACTGAAGGCCTTAGATGGCTTTCTGAGGGTCGGCGAGGTCTCTGCATGTTTTCTTTCCTGGGATCTGCTGGTTCTGAGGTATTTACTCCAGCACATTTAAGTAAGCTAGTGAGGTGGGGGCTTGGGAATCCATTAAAGTGTGTTCTATTTTTCTGTGGTGTGTATTGGTGCTTGGATGAATCCCAGAACTTTGAACCCATTCATTCATTCATTCATTCATTCATTCATTCATTCATTCATTCATTCAT
>JAJKFI010000038.1:5311498-5337788 GCA_029204185.1 Lerista edwardsae
CATTCATTCATTCATTCATTCATTCATTCATTCATTCATTCATTCATCTGAGTTCTGCCTCTAATGTAATTTTACAATTAAATTTACTTATTTTTTCGGCCCTCGACACCATGCCAGATATTTGATGCGGCCCTCCAGCTAAAATGTTTGGGGATCCCTGCATTAGTCAATTGCACGATCCAGCCCTCATCTGCTTCAGAGAAAAATGAGCACAAAAAGAAAAACAGCTTTACTTACTGGGTTGTGGATATCAATCCATTCATTACTTTTGGACTCAACAAACTTGCCATCAATGAACAGTTTGGTTGTTGACTGTAAAAGACAAAGTCCTGGCTAGTGTCACAGGTTATCTGAGCACTATAACACCAAATAAAGTCTCTTCCACAGTCTTAATACAAAGGCTCAGCCACATCCTTTCTTTCTGTATTTCTCTTCCCATAATTCCATCACTGTTTTAAGAAATTGAATTCAGAATTGATCCATTATTCCAGATCAGAGTGGCCTTAAAATCATGACGACCCAAGAGTAAATAATTAGTTTGAGAGGTACTGAGAGTACAATCCACAAGATGTCTAAACCAGCACACTGAAGCAGTTACCCCCTATGTTTCAAAAAGTCGGTCACATATCTTGCATCTGAGGACAGGAGTGGATGTGGGGTCTTCCCTTTCTGCCTCAGGATAATTCCAAGCAAGTCAAAGAGCTTCTCTTGCCTCCATTTTTAGATGGGGTAGGAGGGTCCCAATTGCCTATAGCCATCTTCCTGCAGCTAACCATGATGCTATTCACTGCTGCCACCTCCACCCTCAACCACAGCCAGGTAGTACATGATGTGAAATGAGACTTTCCAAAAGGTACATTTGAAACTCCTTCTTCCCTACCAATTATTTGATGCTTTCTCCTGAGATAAATTCTGTTATAGAAGGAAAACAACTCACCACTGAAGGGGATGAAAAAAAGGCAGAAGAATGCCAGTTGAGTTTCGTCTTCCTAGGGATCTACAAAACAATAGGAATATAGAACTAGCTTAGTATAGCTACAGTAGTTATTAAGCTACCGCTGTTTCTGCTTGGTGTACTGTACTACATTCCTGCTTGTTGCAGAGAAGAGTAAGGAGGATCATATCCTTGGTGCAATATCTCTGCAAACGATTTCCTAAGTCATTTTCAAAATCTGCAATCTCACTTCCAGGTTCCTCAGAAGGGATATTAGTGAAATCAGCTTATCATTTGGAGGTGCTCCTGGCTTTGAGCCTAGAAATCCAGGTCTCATCCATGGCCAGAGAAGCCTCTGCCAACAGGCTGGTATACCTACACACATTCTTGGATAAGCTGGATCCAAGAATGAGGACATCAGGCTTGCATTACTGCAATGTGCTCCATGTGGGATTGCCTTTGAAAACTGCTCAGAAAATTCAGCTGTGTCAGTATAAAGCGGCCTGGTTGCTAATGGAGGCTGGTTACTGGGACCATGCGATCCCACTGTGCCTACACTGGTTACCAGATGCTCCAATTCAAAGTGCTGATTCTGAACTTTCAAACCCAAAAGGGCTTTAGTCTGGGATAACTTGAAGGACTGTCATCTCCTATACCAGTGATGGTGAACCTATGACATGCGTGTCAAAGCTGACACACCACAGCATTTGGGGTGACACCAGCATTCACCAATTCCTGACAAAAACTGAGTTTGTTTTACTCATTTTTTATTTTTGTAATTATTTGATACTTCTGTATAGAATACATAACAACATACATTATTAGACCTTTTTTTGTTTAAATAAATGAATATAAAGAATTGTTTCTCTTTTGTTTGGGAGGGGTGTTGACACACCCGCAGAGTCAAGTTAAGCATTTTCCTAAGTTTTGACACACTGAGCCCAAAAGTTTCACCATCACCGTCCTATACAAACCTATCTGCTCGTTAAGATCAGCAGAGGCGAGAGGGGGCAGGGAAGGGAGGACTTCCAGTGAACTCCATCCCTTTCAAACATGTGGTTGGTTTGGACCCAGGAGAGAGCCTTCTTTGTAGTCACACCCAGATTCTGCAGCTCCCGCCCTCGTCCAGTGTTCCACAGAGCCACAAAGATTTTGTTATTCCAGCATACATTTAGGCTGCAATTCTATCCACACCTGGGAGTAAGTCCTACTGACCATAATGGGACTTACTTCTGAGTAGACAAGCCTAGGCTTGCACCCTCAATCTGTAGATCTGAATTCTATTTTCCTTGTCCTACTCTGTGTTTCATTGTGGCTCTTAGTACTGCTTTCACCATTGTTTTATTATATATTTTGTGTGTGCTACACTTTTTTCTTCAAATCTTTGTCCAACTACCTTGTGTATTGGAAGAGGTTATCTTGCTGCTGCAGCTGCCTGGGAGGTGCACATGCACCCACTTTCCCCTCATCAAGGAGATATGCTGTTTGTTCTTGTTGAGTCTCCCAGCTCTGCCAGAATGGGGGGATCCAGTGGGCCTAGGTGGTGGCAGCTCAGGAAGGAGGTGATTCAGTATACCTATCTTCAATAAGAGTAGTTCATAAAGCAGTTTACACAGTAAAATAAATCAATGCATGCTCCAGATTAATTAAGGCAAGTGGTAGATTAGTTAACCTTACATGTTTACTAAAGCGATCTTGAGCATGCAGTCGTACTTTGCAAACTGAAGGACATGAAGCTGCCTTACACGGAGTCGGACCGCAGGATCCCTCTAGTTTAGGGGTCCATCTGGCAACGGCTCTGGCAACGTCTCGGACAGTGGTTTTTCCCAGCATTATCTGGACATGCAGGGACTGGACCTGGGACCGATATATAAAGCAGGCGCTTCTACTGCTAAACTGCAGCCCGATTTCCAGGCCACTTAAAATAAACAGACCACTAAAGACTGGAGTTAGGCCGCCCTCTGGCCAAAGTTTCCCAAGCCGCAGGCTGGTGCTCCTAGGAGGTGAAAGCTGACCCCGGTGGCGAGCCAGGCGTCACCTCTCCTGTCAAGGAGTGCGCTCTGCCTAAGCGAGACCGAGGCTCCATCCTGTGCCCGAACTCGCTCCATTGCTCGAATGACCCTCCCCGGGCCCGACTGCGGAGAGGAGGGAGCAAACGAGAGCGAAGGGGCAGCCGCTCCCTCCCCATTATCTGACAGCAGACTCGAAACACCGTGCTCGTCATGCAATCTCACCCCGAGCCAGAGGAGCTGCCCTCCCCGGGACCCCCGAACTGCAGCTACCACCGCCATTCTGTCAGCGACCACCTGCTTGACCACCGCCGTCTCAAAAATCGGCTCCACCCCAAACTTCCGCTTGGCCAATGGAACCGCGATTTCGACTCACTTGCTCCGCCCATTTAGGCTAAGCTAGCCAATAGGTCCTTGCACGCGGCTGGTGTGCCTCTACCCCCTCGTTTCCGTTTTCCAAGTGGCTATATGGACGTCAACGCCCCCTCTAAACGGGCTCTGAGTGGACGGTTGTGTACGACCTCTGGAGCCTCAGAGAGGGACGCAGGAGTTGTTGGGGGGGGGGGGGGGGGGGGGGGGGGGGGGGGGCGGACTTGTTCGAAAACCGAACTGTCATGTTTGGTTTCCCGCTTGGGGGTGCTGTGTCACGTGAGTGGCTAAGATGGCGGTATCTACGGAAGGTGAGAACTCTATAGTGGGAGGTTAAGGTATTCTAGCGGGTTTTCAGCTGGTGTGTCGCTGTTAAGGCCACGATTCTGTGTCCACAGGTTTGGGAGAAGACAGATTCGTATGCTTCAAAAGGTCTAAAGTAGAAGAGCTGAGGAAGGTTTATCTCTCCCGGATCTAGTCACAGCTGCTGCTAGTCAGCAGTAGACTGGACTGGGCAGAACAACAGTCCGACTCTATGAGACGGCTTCATATCCTTGGGGTGGAGTTGGAAACTACAGTCTGGCCTTTGCGTAGGTAACACTCGCAACGGCATCCTCTGCACGATTATCTGAACGTGCGTTTAGTGAGTTCAGTGAGGTTTCGTCCCAAATAAGTGAGCCTAGGAATGCAGCCTTATTAGCAAGAGTGCCATTTAGATGGGGCAGAAAAGGGAAAGGTGCGCCCTAATCCTCGTGTATCAGATCACGTCTGTTGGAAGATTCAGAAGTTCCTAGAACTGCCTTTTGTATACTGGTTCTGTGCATGAGTGTTTCTCCCCTGTATGAAATGGTAATGGTTATCAGCCTGCGGTTATTATTTATTTATTTATTTATGTATTTATTTATTTAATTTCTGCCCCATGGGCACCCAAGGCAGCTTACAGCATTAAAATCATCACTTTAAAAACCACAAGTCTAACAGCTAAAACAATGTTAAAAACAATATTAAAACAGTTAAAAATTTAAAACAAGCAAGCCCCTTGGATCCTTTAAAGTATAAGATGAAAAATGTAAAATGCCAGCCAGCCTGCCAGCAATTGTTTGTTTGAATAAAAAAGTCTTCAACCCCCGACGAAATATTGCCAAAGAGGGAGCAGTTCTTAATGAGCAGTTCTTTGTGATGGTTGGACACTTGATGTTGTTTCTAGGCACAGACTTGGAGGCATCGTTGTTGAGTTTTGAGAAGTTGGACCGAGCATCACCAGACCTCTGGCCGGAGCAATGTAAGTTATACTCTAGTAGTACTAGGTCTAGTGGTAAATAGGGAGAGGCTGGGCTTGAGTCTCCTGGGCAATCGCAATGTGCTTAGATCGACTTTGCAACCTGTTGTTAGGGAGTTGTTGATGGGCAAAAAGAATTGGAAATTAACTATGAGAGGCTCATGCTTCTTAAAGACTTACTATTTTCATTCACTGTTGATGATCTTGGCCTAATTGAGGTATTGCATAAAATCAAAGTTTAATGCTGGTTCCACATGATGTCTGCTATCTTTGGATGTGATCTTTTGTGAGCTGGGGAAGGACGTATACAGTACTCTGAATTTGGATGACATCTAAACCCAGTGAGTCCTCATCTGTTGTAAATAGTTTGCAAATAGGCCTGATAAAAAGCATAATAGTGTGAAAATCTACACTTGTCTAAGTAAGGTGCATGTTGCTGTCAGCATTGTGGCAATAATAACAGATGAATCCCTACTGAGCAGTGCTTGCAAATATAGATATAAAATAATGTATGCATTTCTTCAATTTTTTGACCATCTTTCATCAATCAACCAACCTCGAGGCAAGTTACCAATCAATTAAAACAGCATAATATACAGAACCCAAAAAAATCACAAATACACCTTTAATTGCCCTTGAACACAAACAAGGGGTCAGTGCACCCCAAACTGGAGCAATATGAGCTTTCCAGGAGGCCCCCAAGAACAGCCTGGCAGCAGCGTTGTACCTAAATGAAATTTCCGAGTGCTTTTCAAGGATAGTCCTACATTAATCAAAAAGTCTCCTTAGGGTAAGTGAATTTCGGTTCCCTTACCCTGTGTAGAGCCCCAGCAACCCATGAGGTCTCCTTGGAGCTGCACCTGCTTTTTAACTGGCGTAGAACCAAGGACTCTCGTGTTGGGCTCCAAGGCCTGGGAGGGGAGATAGGATCCAGTGGCAGCCTCCCATCCCTTTCCAATTCCATGCCTGATCCCCTCCATGCCGCACTCCCTGCCCAGTTTTGTCCCCCACCTCCCCCCCACTCAGGAATGCCTTCCCGCCACTCAGCAGTATATCCACCGCCAGCAGTGCCCACTGCTGCTCCCACAAGCACAGAGGCCCAGCATCGAGTGGCACTGGCCACCAGCGTCGTTCACCTGTAGACCATTGCAACATGACTTACGGTGCATTTGCCTTATGGCACAGCTGTTGCCAGGGCAATGCGTGGGCCACCAGGATGCTGGTGTAATATAACCGATGAATGTATAATTGGCTTGATCTGCCTTCTCCATAATCCATGTTGGAGTTATTATGATAGCAGAACTGAATGTAAAACAATCCAAAGTAAGACTACGTTACAATAACTGTGTCTGCCTTAACCCCAGTACCAGGTGTTGCAGAATTTGCTGCTTCTTTTAAAAGTGTAAGTAAGTCATTTAGTCTCTCTTATTTGTTGTGCTATGCATTCTTCTGCTATTCTTTTGCTATTACTGTTAATTTCTAAGTGTAGTTAATAGAGATTTGTTCATATGGTATAAATCAGTGCTTCCCAATCTGTGAGTTGCAACCCACCATTGGGAAGCAAAACTGGGCCATTCTCCCTTAAGGGAGTTGCCCAGTTTTGGCTGTCCCAATGGCACTTGGGAAGTGCGCTTTTGAGTGCAAAATGGGGCTTTTCTGTGCCTCAGGGAGACCCGTGGAGGGGGCTGCAAGCCTCCCCAACTCTTCTAACACCCCCTGAGCCAGCAGATATGTAAAAAAGCACAAGTGTGCCTGCTGCATCATGATTGTTGTGGTGCCCTCCGGACACCCTCCCCAGTCCCCACCCCTGCAGGTACTTACAGTGTTCCCAATGCCTGAGTAGGATGTTAGGAACAGCTGGTATACACAATTCTTTGGTTCATCATTGCACACTGGTTATGATAGTGACAAATGGTTTTTATATATCTGTTGTGTTGTTGAGGTCAGTGCTTGCTTGAACCAGCAAGGTCATTTCATTCAGTGCAAATGGCCAATATGTATGGGTTAGGATAGTGTTTGGAAAACACTATCCTAGATCCCCCCCATTCCGCCTGTGGGTCAGGACACACCAGTGGTTTGCAGGCTGGTTTTTGGTGGGTCACAAAAAAGCAACCTTGCAAGCACCATGGCCAGTTTGCAAAAGATCGCATTTGTGGCTGGAATGCTAATATAACCTGTGGTAATATTCATAACCCCCAAATTAAAATATTACGTTTTCCAATATTTGGAATGTCAACTGTGAACCAGGTTTCAACCTTTTGTCTGGCCTGGAAGTCCCTAACCTGTTGCTGTCCAGTTCAGCCTTCTGGTTACCCAGTAAAAGTTTGGGGGAACAGTCCTTGAATGGTAAAATGAAACCTTTTTTTTTTAACCTGCCACTCAATCCACTGTCTTTATCCTTTTTATTATGATATGGGGAGGGTGCCTTCTGGAACATTTGTGGAGCTCCAGGTTTATCAAGTTGGGATCATTCTGGTGTTTATATTCCCCTTCACCTGGCCTTCCATAGGAGCTGAGACACTGTTGCCTACATCACAAATAAACACTTGTATGTGTTTCAGAGCACAATCCTAACCTGGAGTTAGGCTGGCACAATTAGGCCAGCAAATTAGGCCGGCACAAGGGATACTGTAAAGTATGATTGGACCGCTCTCGGAGTCAGAGCGGCCAGTACACAGATGTGCGCCATCCTCCCTGACTCTGAGAGAGTGGTCCAAATGCTCTTTACAGTGGCCCTTGTGCCAGCCAAACTTTGCTGGCCTAACTATGCCAGCCTAATTCCAGGTTAGTTTTGAGCCCTCGGTTTCATTTTCCATAGAGCTCAATACATTTTCCTTGTTAGCTTGGGGCAAGAGATTTCCTTCTTTAGTGTTTTTTATTAGCTGCTTTGTGCTATATAACTACCTTGTAATAGTAATACTATTTGTCTTTCAACAGCCCATCACCAGTTCTCCTCCCAAATGGATGGCTGAATTAGAAAATGATGATATTGACATGTTAAAGGGTGAGTCACTTTCAGTGAGTGATAAGAACCCCACAAAAGTGGTATGAGCAAGTCTTATCTATTTTAAAAGTTGTACAAATTAATATTTGGTTTTATTGTCATAGAAAGGATTACTAACAGCCGAATCCTAACCCCCATCACTCCAACCACACCAAAACAGCATGTACTGCTCGGTGGTGGCAGGTAATCAGATGGTCAGCATTTTACTTATCTCTCAGTAGGCCACCTTATCCTTGACTATTGCAAAGCTATAAGTCTCTTTGGACCCATGCCATCTATTCTGGTGGTCTGTCCAAGGAGAGGAAGGGGACTGACGGGTTGAAAAATGGAATCAGATCTGCCACGTACTTCTGCCACCAGGTCCATCTCCCAGTGCATCCCTTGCCCTCTCCAGCGTGAACCATGCCCTCCACCACATTACCTGGGCTAGCAGAGCATCTGGGTGATTCTGGTGAATGTGTATGACACCACTGGCGATTTCTACCAGCAGCTCCATCGCATGTTATCATAGCACAACATTTGTGCCATTGGAGGTCCATTTGCAATAGCGAATTGATAGAGCCGTTGTTGAAGTGGCCCATAGGATTGAACTATAAGAATCATTGCACTTTGAAAATATATATGTATGCAAAGTATGTGTCCCTTCTAGTGGAAAATTTAGAGGTCGGTTAAGATCATGTCTTCAGTAGGGGTAATGTTTTAGGTGTAAAGCACTGGAGCTGAACCTCTTTGAGATGAATGAGGTGAATGACAGAGATGTATAAGAACATAAGTCCCGCTGGATCAGGCCAAAGACCCCTCTAGTCTAGTTTCGTGTATCTCAAAATGGTCCACCAGGAAGCACGCAAGACAACAAGATACCAGCACCTTGTTGGCAGTCTCAGTACTTGTAGACTTAAATGGCAGTAGATGTCAATAAATGCACCTCTCTTTATAGCACAAAATGTGATGTAAACACGCTTAAAAATAGAAGCTGCACTTAAAGCATATGTTTCTAGATGCTTTCTGGGTAAAGAATTTTTGGAAATGGGCATCACTAAGAAATGGGGGAGGGACAGCCAATTTATGAACCTGCCTCTGTTTTCTGGAGTTTTAGAAAAATGCTCTGATCATGCCATTTTTAGGCCAAAGGGATGAGGGGGAAGCAAAATATACAGAATTTGGTAGTGTGTTTCAATAGTGTGTATAGTGGGCATGGTTTGCTTAGTGCCAATCGCCTCAAAACACATCTTGTTCCAATTTGGTCTGCAATTTTATCATAATTACAGTATATGAGCTTGATTTTCTGGTGTTATGTTGGGAGTTTGGGTGTTACTTCGTGTGTATCTGTGTGTTGCGTGATGGTTGGACTTGCTGGAATTTTTTCTTTTTTTGACCATCTCTGGTGAACAAAAGAATTCAGCAGTAATTGCAAACAAATTTTGGGGGCATCTTGGACCTTGACATGGCTTTATGAGAAACTGGACTGTGCATTGTCTCACATCTCAAGTATCTGGTCTTCCCTTCCCATGTCCTGTACCATTTGATTCTTTCTGGAGTTTATTAAAATAAAATTGCAGAGAGGGACTAGGTGTCTGGGAAGCAAGACTAGTTGTACCTGGAGGTGGCTGAGATCCTTGACTATTGCAAACTGCTTTTGAAACACCCTTTCAGTATCAGATGTGTTTTGCTGTGCTATGTGGGGAGGCTGCTGTTCATGTGACTTGGTTCTAGGTACTGTACCATATTTAGTGGCAATTGCTCTTAAACCAAATTCTTTTTGCATTAGAACTGGGGAGTCTTACCACAGCTAATCTGATGGAGAAAGTGAGAGGGTTACAGAATCTGGCATATCAATTGGGACTGGATGAATGTAAGTACTTTTCAGGCGCCGGAGCATATTCTGTTCAGAAGCTGTAGTATGTTGCTAAATTTCCTGACAGGGACATTGCACAAAGACTTGTCACATTCAGTAAGCACTATGTTCAATAGTTGACATGTGAATGGTTACCAAAAGGAGTAATGCTCTTGACAGTCATGGACATGTAGTCCAGTTGTTACTCTTTTGTAAAATATTTCATGTGTCCTACCAGTGGCACTATATGCCACTGAAGGATGAAAATTATCTATCCGGTTCAGTGAGGCAAACCCTTGCCCTTATAATATTGTACTCTAGATCAGCGGTTCCCAAACTGGTGGGATCGCGACCCACCAGGGGAACCGGAAACAGTGCATTCCCCCTTAAAGGGGCATGTGCTACTTGGATGGCAGCAAAGCAATCCAGAGGATCATGCTGCTGCCAAGGACAAAGGGGAGCTTTCTGTCTTATCTGGCGGCAGCAGCAGCCTCTGGGATGTCTTCCTGATTGAAAACTGGAAGTGGTTTCCAATCTCTTATTTCTCTTAATCAGAGGCTTGAGGAACCCTGCAGAGGCTTCCGTAGGGCTCCCCACACACCCCAGAGGCTGCTGCTGTCACCAGGTAAAGCAGAAAGCATTCCTTTGTCCCTAGTAGCGGCATGTTCCTCTGGATTGCATTGCTGCCATAGCCTTGCCCCTGCAAGAACTTGGGTGGCTCCCAACTCTGCTCTAGCTGCAGAAACAGCCAAGGGAATTTTAGCCTGCTAGTTTAGCCTAGCAGGCTCCAAACTCGGGCCCACAGACCAGACCCAGCACTTGCCTGCATCTTCCCCTGGTGAATGGCGCTTACTGTTCTGCTAGGAAAGACCCTCCTACGGCCCCCAGGCCAGCCAGTTCTGCATTCCATCACTGTAGCACACGTACCTGGAGTTCTGGGCAGACATGGCTGGCTGCAGTGACTCTTGGGGGCTGTAGGAGAATCTTTAGAGAGGTTTCTCGGCAGAATGGTAAACAGGTCGTGCTGGGGAAGCTTTTCAGTGCAGCAGCAGTCTCCAATTTGGAGACCAGTGGTTTAGCCAGATGGTGGAAGTCTGCCCCCTTACAAATTTGGAGTTGTAGATCATTTTTGAAAAAAGTAATAACTCCTGTAGAGCAGTAACCTTGCACTGCATTGGATGCTGCAAGGAGTCGTCACTTCAGTAAAACATGCATTCTCTACAGGTCAGCCTTGCCACTATTTTAAGATGATTGATTAATGAAGCCTTCTCCAAATGCTGATTACTTGGAAGCTTCAGGGTTTTTTTTAATTTTGGTTTTACATACTGCTGTGGAAAGTTTTGCAAGATGCTACATTTTTGGAAAACCAAATGTATACTTGAATGTTTCTATTAGATATTGTTAATGATTCCTGCTACGCACAGTAATATGAGACTTCTCTCAAATCACCTTCTTGTTTATTAAAACAACAATTAAGTGCTCTAACAGCTAAACCCTAGCCTAGGCTGGAATAGGCAGCTGGCCTATGCCATATACAGCCCCACTTAGAAGGCAATTCTGGCACAAATTGGAGTAAGGGGATTTATGTCCCCTTACCCTGAGTAATGCCCCAGCCACCCCATGTGGATACTGAGATATGTGCCAGCAAAATTGCTGATGCATATCCAAGCAAGCCAGTGTAAAGCTGGACTGCTTGGGAGCAGGGTTAGGATATGGCCTACCTGCTGGAGGCTAGCCCTACCTCCCTGCTGGGCTTGGTCTGCCCACCAGACTGCACTCTCCCCACCCCGATCCACCTTCCTCTAACCTCCCGCATCATCTAAACTTGGGTGATGCTGCAGCATAGAGGCATAGAGGCTGGATTCGGCCTCCGTAGACCAGCATGTGTCCTCACACCGGCCCAGCTAACTCCTGAGGTAGTGCAAACCTGCTTTATGGCACATTGGTGACACCTCGAAGGCAGTGCAAATCCAGTAAGCCAGCCTAAGTGCTGGTTAGGATTGCACTGTAAGTAAGAAAGTCAGGTCCTGTTGACACTAGTTTTCAAATTGTGTTCTGTGTTTGAAGTGGCTGCACTGGAACTATTAGAATATATACAGCTTCTAGAGGTTTTGGTTCTGTTTCTCATTCATTTGAGTGAGAAGCATCTTTCCTGCCTTCATCTCAATAAGACCTGCTAATGTGTGATAACTACAACAAATAAGAGAGCTGAAATGTGAATCCGGAGTATTTGCGGGCACACTACTAAAATACACCATTAATAATGTCATAGAAACATTAGTAATATGCAACATAAGACTGATAATAAAAAAGAATCAGCAGAAGTGTTTGAAAATGGTGTTATTTACTCAGAGGTAGGCCCCCCGTGTTCCGTAAAACTTAGGCTATAATCTTATCTTACCAGAAACAAACACCTCTAATAATCAGAGAACTGTTCAAAACAGTTGATAGGGGACCTATCCAGTAAAAAAGCTTCTTCTCAGTAACCTCTAGATGGCAGCGGAAGGCTGTCTAGAGTTCTCTTATATGACAGATTGGATACAAGAGATTGTGTAACTATAACATATTTGTCACTTTCTAGACTTGAATGTAGTTTTACGTTGAATTATTTTGTTAGAATTTTTTTAAATTTTACTGCCTACCATTTTTTTAAAGATATAATGTAAGAGATGCTAATGCCTTGGAGATTTTGTTTTCCAATAACTAATGCATTGTTGTTGGTTCCATATCAGTTCTAGGAAGTTTGGGATATCAGTTTCTACCAAATTGTTTTTTAGCCTTTATTTTTAGGAGCTTGCATGTTTTGCATGTGCACTCTTTCATTTTGTTTTATGGCTCTCTGTTGAAGGTAGATGTGAAATTTCAGGGAGGCCTAGTTCTCCAAGTAGTTCTGTGTTCCATTTGAAGTTATGGATTCATTTATTAGTACTTACCATTATAAAGCTGCCGTGTGTTTTGTTTGCTGCCTTCTGAAGTTTGAAACCATCATGACTGGCTGCAAACCATAGAAAAGTCACCTTACTTGGATAGCAGGTAAGGTACAGTCCAGTTTGGCTCACTGGGCTATTCAACGTGGTTTGCATATATACTTAATTTATATATACCAATTTTCAAGAATATTTCTAAGGCAGTTTCCAAGATAAAAAGTTTGAAATATAGTGCAAAAAAACAACTTCAAAACAAAAAACCCTATAGAGGAGATAAGATAATTCAGCCCTCCATAGCTTGACAGAATAGGAAGGTTCTCAAGAAAAAGAGCCAAGCAAACCTAAGGAAGAGCATTCTGAATTTCTGGAACAGCAAAAAAAGAGTCTTGCCTGTTGTAATTGACAACCAAACATTCATAATAGATGGAACTTGGAATCTATTGAGACCAGAGACATTGAAGAATCATGTGAGAACTAAATAACTTAAAGCAGTGTTTCCCAAACTGTGGGTTGCAACCTAATTGATATTGGGTCGTGAAATTGACAAGCTGATAAGCTAAATGAGTTGAGCCCTATGGAAAGTGAAACTGAGCTGCATAGGCAGATGTGCCTCAGTCCACTCTGAAGGGCAGACTAAGAGGAACATAATGCCATCAGAATAGTCCAGGTTCAATGAATGTGGAGCTTAACAAATTCACCAGAATGTTCCCCCCCCCACAACAGTAAAAAGGATAAAAACAGTCTTGAGCAGCTGGTAAGATGAAACTTATTTTTAAGGGCCCAATCCTATCCAACTTTCCAGCACCGATGCAGCTGCAATGCAGCCCCAAGGCAAAGGAACCAATGTCCCCTTGAGGAGGCCTTCGTAACTTCCCTTCCACCACAGGATGCAGTGCACACCCCATTGGTATGGCTGTATCAGGGCTGGAAAGTTGGATGCCCTAAGAGCCCAATCCTATCTAAGGTAGCTGCAATGTAACTCCAAGGTAAGTGAACAAACATTCCCTTACCTTGAGGAGGCCTTCCTGTCTCCCCCTCTATCACAGAATGCAGCACACACCCTATTGGGACTGCTACATCAGAGCTGGAAAATTGGATAGGATTTGGCCCTTAGTCTTCTAAAGCTAGCGGGTCTCAATGTAGTGTCATTTTAAAAAGTGGGTCCCAGTGCTAAAATGTTTGGGAACCACTGATAAGGAATTTTAATTTGGGGAAGGGAACAATGTTCTGTATTGTATTGTCACAATATAAATTGTGAATAATCTAGGCCTCACCTATGTGCCCATAAGGAGTCTAAGGAAATTATTATTCAAGTTGTGTACCTTGCTGTGCCTTTGCTTGGTTTGCTATATTTAAGTGTAAGTGCACTGAAAGATCTCTCATTCAGAAATGATTTTGTAATGATTATTTCTGCCCTAGTAATCATGGGGCAGGGATCAGAATATAACCCTAGAGCCTGAGTGACTATTACTACAAGATGGCAGGAGCGCCGACTTGTGTTCAACATTGGGGAGACACAGCCACGCCCCTTGATGCATCCAGAGGCGTACCAGCACCCATGGCACGCAACATCATGATGACGCAACATCTTGACGTCATGATGTTGGGGTGTGGCTTCTCTCCCCCATGGTTTGCCAACTTTGGCCAAGCCATGGTGGAGCAAGACCGTGCCCCTGCCCCCTCGTTTGCCCCAGTGGAGTTCTCCCCGCCACCACTCGGGCAGTTTTGCCCAACTCTCCAAGCCGGGAAGGCACGTGTGTTCCCCCCCCCCATTGCTGCTTGGGCAAAACTGCTTGGGCAAAAACCACTGTGCATGCTCGCGATCCCTGGTTCTGCTCTTTGAGAGGGGCAGGGGGCCAGATATTGGGGTGGCAGACCGCCAACGGGCCACTATGAAATCGGCGCCTATTCAAGATGGTAATCTTGATTTTGGAAAAGAAACAACACCCAGCAACAGGAAGGATAGGGTGAAAGGATAGCAACAGAAATCCAGGGGTGTTCCCACAGGGGGGCAAAAGTGCAAAGTTTTTCAGGTGTCTGAAGTGCCATGTAAAGCGGCCTCTCCCCCTCGTCTTCAGAGCCATTAATGGCTATGACAGCAAAGCAGAGGCATCTCCTCCACTTTGCTCTCATAGCCACAAATGGGTCTGAAGTTGATGGGGAGGGGCTACATTACATGGTGCTTCAGGTGCCTGAAAACTTTGCCTTGCCCCTCCCCCCCCCACCAGAAAACTGCACTAAGCATATCTATAGTGTTGTAGCCTGTTCTTGGTGGTGGGAGGAAGACGATAGAATATAAGTGCGGAAGGATAAGAATCCTAGTATTCTATTGCTTGTGTATTTTGCTGGTTTTAATTCTTGTAAGGCACCTTGAGCTCACAAGCATAATGATCTCATGGTATTACTTAAGAAATAGCAGAGAGAATGCCCTGCAGACTTGCATCCATTCAGATAATGTTGCTGTGTGAATGACTCCATACACAGGTCAGTGCTAGTCCAGTGCTATCCATTAGTGATTCACCCATCCTCACTCTGGGTGGTCTCAGCCTGTACAATGCTCATTTGGACTACCTTGGAGGCTCTTAGTGATGATGCCATTGCTGGGTGCTTCTGCCACCCAGCTGAGCAGTGGCAAGCCTGCTTGTCAGTATGCAGTCACTGCACTTGAGAGCAGCATAAAAGGGGGGATGTGGATGCTGGGCTGAGGCAGCAGTGGGGATGGAGTTTTCAGGAAGAGAAATTCGCGAGTTAGGTGATCGAGTAGGAGCGGAGCTGTCGGGGAAAGCAAGAGATGAGAAAGGGAACCAGGAGAAGGTGGCAGCAAGAGAGAGAGGCCTGAAAGGCAATGAAAGGAAGAAAGGGGCAGTGGCTAGCCTGCCTCCAGCGGCCTCAAAAAGTGGTTGAGTCTGGCCATCTTGGGTTCCAAAGAGGAGAACCAAAGAGGAGAACCATCAACAGAGAGGGCAGGGGAGCCCCCTTGGAGTGACATTCACCCTAAAGGAATCCTGCTGCCAGGCCAGAGGACTACAGGGCAAGGATCGTCTGCCCGGCTAACAAGAGTTGACCGTGCCACCCTCTGATCTTTTCAGGCTCACTGGGCATCCATCTGAACTTAGATGGTGCCGAGTTAAGGGTGAGCAAGGGTGATATTTTGAGTTTTTCCTGGTTGGGTTGTATCTAAGTTTACATTAAAGGAGAGACTACTCAGGGAACCCTGGACTGCCACTCTGTAATTGGGTGAATTATGTCTTTTGTTCATCCTGAAGATGGGGAGATCCCTCCTTGGAACAAGGGAGTGGACAGGGCACACACTACGCCATGTTTCAAGATAAGTTGGATCCAAGCCCTTGTTTGCACAAATGTTGTCTCCTGATTGTGCAACAGGAGGTCAACTTCGACAGTTACCCCAGCAGATTTCTTTTTGAGATTTGAAGAACACTTGGAGACAATAAGGCATATGGCACAGAGGGCTGGAGAAGGAAGAGGAAATTGCCAAAAATTACAGTCCCCCCTTTTTGCATAAGCAGGAGACAGTGCTGGCACAAGAGACAGTTTAGATCTGATTCAGTGTGCATGCTGAGCCAGGGAGTAAATATGGCTGAACCCATAACAATAATAATGTTTTCTCAGCAGAACAAGTTGTACAAATAAGCTGTGGCATATCCTTATTTTAAGAAGCAGCTATTGTGGATTGTTGATGGCCTGTACTGGTCTATGACCGCAATAAACTTATTCATTCATTCATTCATCTCAGAACTGATAATCTCAACAATTACGTTTTAAAAAGCAAAAACTGGAAGCAGTGTCTAAATTTATGGTGACTGTTGTGGTGTTCTCCACTTTAGGACTTGGGTGCAAAGATTCAAATACTCAAGTGGAAAGCATTTCTATTCATGTGGGGCTCCTGACTTCAAAATAGAGTCTGTCCTGCAAAACTCTGTGCACTCCTAAAGTCTCTAAACAGTTTCTAAAAGCTCCATACCAGCTTTTCAGGAGCATGGAGGACTGCAGAAAGGAAAAGCAAAGATCAGCAGCATTCAGAACCCCCACCCCCCCGGAACAAAGTGCCTTTGCTTGTACTTGGATGCAAGCCACAATATTGGTCTTGGAGTAGAGCAGGCACAGCATAGTGGCCAAGAGATTAAGCTGTAAATTAGGGTTTCCCTATTCCATAAACTCTCTTTGTAGCCTTAGGTAAGCCACTCCCTTTCAGCTATAAGTCTCCAGCTGCAGTAATGCTTACTTTGCAGGATTATTGAAAGGATTCTATCAAGATATGTCAATACCCGAAGGGATGGTGGGGGGCACACTGGTGGAGTGTGTATGCATCACTTCCCTGTCCCCCCCAAGCCTAGCGACTGGGGCATTTGCCCCCTTTGCCTTCCCAGGTCAGTGGTGGCACTGAGCAGAGATGGTCTACTGTAATCATGTGCCCTAGTCCTTTCCTGCTGTTTAACCTGCCATTTCAAAGCTACTAGAGAAAGATGCTGGGATCACATTCCCTCCAATTTCTGTGAGTCTTGCTGCTTTCATAGTTGGCCATTGTCATCTTTTTTTCCCCTCTGCTCCTTGAAATTTGATGAAATTGGTAGAAGATGCTTGTTGCATATTGTGTACAGGTAAAACTTAGTTCCATTTTCAGTGTACAAGCCACTCTTATGTATGTGTAACATTCCTGAATTTACTGCCACCTAATTTCTCTTATCAGTATTTGTGTTCAAAACCAAAGCTAAGACTAAAGTGATATGAGCTATAGTTCTGTCAAGCTAAATTAAGCACTTTCACACTAGAGCAAGCTCACTGTCCTGTTTTACTCAATTCTTCAAGTGTGAGGAATTTACTGGCAAATCAAATGTTTGTGGGGGGGGCACACAGGAGACAAAACATTTCAATGTTGATCAGAAATAGTCTTCCATGATATGGACAATTTTTACTTGTGTAGTGCAGCATAACATGTAACCAAACTTGAAGCTTAAATAATAGAACAGTTGTGATATGTTGAGTAACGCTCCCGAAAGATCTGGTTTCACCTCAGAGAATTGGCTTATTATATACAAAGATACCATCTATACTTAAATATAGTCAGAATTACTTTTAGCTAAAATAATTAAAAGCATGGATTATTACTAAGAATGTGTACCCTACTATTCTCGTCGTCCAAAGGAAACCCAAAGTGACAAACGTGCAAAACGGATCAACATCGCAGTCTTGAATAGCAACCAATCTATATATATAAAAATGGACGTGGGTATGTGGGTGTGTATGTCTGTATGTGTGTATGTATGTATGTTATGCATAGGCTTCCCCACGCCTTGACCGAGTGCCACGAAACTTGGCACACACATACCTTGCAGCCTGGAAGGAAACACTGCGGGGGTCAGACCCCCCTACAGCCCCCGGTTTTTCGGGGAGGGGGGCTAGAACGTCCAGACCAAGGGGATTGCATTGGACTAGAGGTCTGCTGCCACCCTGTGGTCACAAGCGATTCTGCAGGTTATGTGATACACAGGGACTAATCCAAAACGAAAGTGAAACTGCTTTGCACTGCCTGCGTTGCCCAGGCTGGAAAGAGCAGGATCCAGAGAGTTCCAACACCCAGTCGGATCTGAGAGGGGCCTATTTCCAGAGGGCTAACTGCCCTACCACAGGACCTGCAGACATGGTTCAGTGAGTGTGACAATTTCATTACGCTCCTTTGCTTGATTCTGTCCCTGATTCATTCCTTCTCCTAACAGAAGCTGGGGATACTTTGTCCCCCGGGCAACGCCGGGTAACAAAAGGCTAGTGTAACTATATAAGCAAATCACACAATACAAAGTCTGAGTATAGCTTAGCAAGTGCAAAATGCAGACAATAAGCATTCCCATTCACCTTGAAACCGGAAATGTATAATACCAGTCATGCCCAAGAAAAATGTTGCCCCCTAATCTAGTAGGAAAGAGAAAAAAAACAGCCTGTGGCACAAGATTTTACCCTCTTACTTTGGTGCCTATATTGACTTTAGTGGACAGGATGTAAAAAAGAATGACCCTTGATGAGTATCACCAGCAACCCAGAGGCATAAAGTAAGTGGGCAAATCCCCAGAACACTCAATATCGACCCCACTTTCTCACAACCAGCAGACAAGAGGATGAAGTGGGGCTTGTCCTCATTGCTCCTGAAATGGCAACCCAAATGGGTGATCCACTTTGGAAATGATGTGCTGTGGCAAGGTTTGAGAAGTATCCCCCTAACTTGGGCGGGGTTATACTTTATAGTTGGTTTTTTGTTTTTACTTCATAAGCTGTTTTGACTATAAAGCATGGCAGAAATTAAATAGGTCTCTAGGGTTGAATTAGAGTCCTGATTTTAAAAAAAGAGTGGTTAAAAAGGAACATTTAAGACACAAGTTCACATCTGTTCTAGGAAACCAATTGTAGTCTGGAGAAGTTCAATATGACTGACTTAGGGCACAAGCTTGGGCCAACACATCTTGCTTGCGTCATCCTAGGGCTGCCATAGGCACGTCTGCAACAGCGCAAGAGGCGCTGGGCTGGCACGGGTACTCGCGCTGACCTAACCACACCATGGAGCTGCCCAGGTAAGTTGGCCTTGCGCTGGCCAAGTTTGGCCAGTGTGGGGGATTCAGTGTGGGGGAAGGTGAGAGGGGCGGAGGAGTGCCCGCCCAGAGAGGAATGTGGAACGTGGATCCAGCCGTTGGGCCGGATCCTAAGCCACATCCCCGGGATGTGTGGGACCAATCTCGGCACTCAAATTTGCACCAGTAATTTTGCTGGCACAGATCCGAGAAGCCCCATAGGGCTGGCTTGGGCTTATATTACCCTAGGATAGGAGGCCAAACATCCCTTTGCCTGGCAGTGAGCTCCAGCCACCTCCTATAGTGCACTGGATACAGCTCAGGCCAGCAGGAAACTGTTGCTAGCTGACTAGAAAGAGCCTCTACAGTACAAGAAACTAAATTACTATTATATGAACCCTATAAGAAGCCAGTGTACCACAGAGAGTATCCAAGGTTTCCAGTGGCCCTAGTTACATGTGGATGTGTTGGCAGACGTTAAGCCCAGCACGTGGCCTGTGATATTGCTGTTACCACTAGCACCGTTTTTTTTTGGGGGGGGGGTCTGGGTTGTGGCAGCTATACATGTGATCTACTGTATGTACTCTACTCAAGTATTTGTGCATCTGTGACAAAGCGATTGCAATCGTGGATTGAAAGAGCTGTTACTGTAGTATGATGGCCTTTAACAGGAAACAAAGAAGCTTATGCTTCATTCTTCCTACCTTAGTTTTGGTTACCGTAGATCTCATTGTGATGCATGCTACTTGTGGTGAGAGATGGCTGTGTACCTGTAGAGAAATTTTCCTGCTTATCACACAGCTTGGCTTGATACTATACACAAATTTGCTTAGTGAACGTGTTTGCTGCAGAAATGAGCCATCTGAATAGAACTTAAAATTAGGATGCACAAATGACTCTTGAATTGGCTAATTTTGGCATGTAATATTCTTAACTACCTATAACCCAAGGATCATGAACTCAGCTTTTCATCATCTCTATTGGATTGTACACTAGTTTTAGAAGTGAAGGAAGTATGGGAAGTTTTAATTGTACCTGTGTGATTTATCCCCAGTCAGCTCTTTAATTTCTTCTGGCTGTCGGAGGTTTCCGACATGCTGTAAATTTCACCAACTTTTTCATTATCTGCAATTTCTTTATGACTTGTGAATCGGAGTGGAGAGAGAGTGTGGATTTACAGCAGAGATAAACATGTCCATAAAGTCTGTATCTGTGTCAGTAATTGTACTGCTGTCAGTGACTGTCCTGTTTTACAGGCCTCTCTTGGGGAAGGAACATACTCTGCTACTAGTGACAGAACAGTGTTCATGCTTTGGTTTGGCGTTAACTTGCCAGGGGATTAGAATGCAGTAATTGGGATAGAAAATGAGCTTGGATATTGGTCACTGCTGTGGTCTTTCTTTTTTCTTTTTGTTGCTAATGAACAAATTATCCAATATGTATTTGGAAAGAATGGGAAAGCAAACAGAAAGCTGTTTCATGTTAAAATAAATAAAAGATGGTGTGCATACGTTGAGATTACTCGTATATACTGTATTCTCCATAAATGCCTAACTGCTTCACCAGAATTCTCCTCTGTTTCTTCTGAGACTACTGCAGCATCATAGTCTCCAATCACTGTTGACCTTTGTGTTGACAGTAGAAAGTGGTGTCAGAGGAAGGGAGGGGAAGACTTTAAAATTCTCTTAAGCCTGCCAAGCAGTCAATCTTTTACTATTTCTACTCCATCAATGTATTTGATAGCTGTAGTGGAAAATTTTTGACAAAGACATTTCCGAGACTTTGTGTGGCTTGTCTTTTAGTATATAGATTATTAGGTGTTTGGTGCAGCAAAAATGGGTTTTTAACGCTCGGAGATTATTCATGATGTTTCTATGGAACATTTTGTGCACTTGTCAAATACCTAGAATGGGAGCTGGATCCAGCACTTCTGATATATTTGCCTGCCAAACAGATTCAGACTGTGGAGAATGAAAACTTAAAGCCCCTTCTGACTGTATTTGGTTATAATGAATTGTTTGGTAGCTCACTTCCTCTTATTTGTGTCACCAAATGCTAGCTTTGAAAACTGTCACTAATACTAGCATATTATTTTCTGAAATAATAGGACTGCAGTGTTTGAATACAGTTCTGCATTTTATATTTAAACTATCTTTTTGTTACCCGGTGTTGCCCCGGTAACAAATGTCATTGTGACTATCACCAATCAGCTTAGCGACCCTGAAAACTGTGGATTTGACACTTACGTCGGTCAGTTTGGACATTTTATTTTGCACCCCTTCTCACCCCCCATGCTGATGGGGGCCGAATGTGGAGTCAAATGGCATTGGGAGCGTCACCGCTCGTCTCGGTGACCCCGGAAACTATGGATTCCACACTAATGTTGGCTGTTCTTGAGTATTTTTACATGGCACCCCCTTCGCACCCCCACCCCTAGGGGTGCTAGGGGTGTCGTACCCCCCACAGTATTTGTCGCCAGACCGCAAGGCATACGCATACCAAGTTTGGTGTCAATCGCTCCAGGCGTTCCAGCAGGGCATGGCGGACGTTTTGTTTCACATCACTTCTTGCCTCCCACGCTGAGGGGGGCCGAACCCAGACTCCAACAGCATCGGGAGCGTCGCCGCTCCTCTCGGTGACCCCGGAAACTATGGATTCAACACCGATATTGGCCGTTTTCAATCATTTTTACGTGGCACTCCCTGCGCACCCCCACCCCTGGGGGTGCTAGGGTGTGTGTGACCCCCCCCCCAAGTGTTCATCGCCAGACCGCAAGGCATATGCGTGCCAAGTTTGGTGTCAATCGCTCCAGGAGTTCCAGCAGGGCATGGTAGATGTTTTGTTTAGCATCCTTTCTTGCCCCCCACGCTGAGAGGGGCCGAACCTTGACTCCAACGGCGTCGGGAGCGTTGCTGCTCGTCTCAGCGACCCCAGAAACTACGGATTCGATGCCGATATCGGCCATTTTTGATCGTTTTTACATGGTGCCCCCTGCGCACCCACCCTGGGGGTGCTAGGGGGGTCGTACCCCCGCAGTATTTGTCTCCAGACCACAAGGCATGCACAAACCAAGTTTGGTGTCAGTTGCTCCAGGCGTTCCAGCAGGGCATGGTGGATGTTTTGTTTTGCACCCTTTCTCGCCCCCCATGCTGAGGGGGGGGCCGAACCCGGAGTCAAACGGCGTCGGGAGCGTCGCCGCTCATCTCGGCAACCCTGGAAACTACGGATTCGACACCTATGTCGGCCATTTTCGATCATTTTTACGTGGCACCCCCTGCGCACCCCCACCCCCGGGGGTGCTGGGGGGGTCTGACCCCCCTGTGTTTGTCGCCAGACCTCAAGGTGGATGTGTGCCAAGTTTGGTGTCAATCGCTCCAGGCGTTGCAGAGCCTATGCGGAACATACGTATGTACAAACGTACACACGTTCTTTTATATATATAGATAGCAATTCAGATCTGATATAGGCACACACCCAACTTACATTTTTTTTGTAAGTTTTGTTCTTGTCACCTTATGCAAGTTGAGTTTTATGCAAGTCAAGACTGGGCTAAGTCGAGCCACCTATACTCGCTTTACTGTGTGAGCGTGTTTCCTCTTTTGTTTAAAGAGCCTGCTTGGATGAGGGATCAAAATCGCTGTAGTCCAGAGCACAGTGATCTTGCACCTTTCTTCTCTCAGGCTCTATAGGAAAAGAGGAAATGCTAGGCACACTGGGAACAAGTCCAGCTTACAAATAAAAGTGAGTGGTGAGCTTTACAGAGCCATGAGTTGTCAGAATGGGCAATGCCTCTTGAACAGCCAGACTACATAAACTTGAAATAAAATTATGCAAGTCGGGGAGTGCCAGTATATGTATATATCTAAGTGCTTATGTAGCAGAGATGTGCTTATTAAATGCTGTTGGATAGCATAGATGTGCTATTGGATAACAGAGATGTGCTATTGGATTGACTTGGAGATAACCCAACTTTATAAGTTAATGTAGTGGTTCCCAAATGTTTTAGCATTAGGACTCACCTTAAAAGTTTCACTTTACCACACCCCTTAGCACTTATAAATCAGATAGCACTGAACTACAATTTTCTTCAGAACAGGCAGTGATTGCGGCATTATGACTAGAAAACAGACTGGAAATTGTAATCTGATATATTATGTCTCCAGATTCTGAAAATGGAGGAAGGACGTATCTTTTATAGGTGTAAAATCTTAATATGCTTCAGACATATTTGAGTTAGTGGCATTCACAGACAATGACAGTTAGAAGTGGAGTTTTAAATACCTGTAATCAAAATTGTAGGTGCCCAGATAGACCATTGTATTGGAAAGGATGCCTGTTGTTTCGTGTCTGTCTCATTTTAGTTAATGTTAAATGTTTTAGTTAATGTTAAGATTTAGTTAAATCATACCTATTTAGTCTGGCCTTTGGGTGACCATGTGTCTATCTGCCCTCTGGTATATTGTCATAGTCTGTTTCACTCCCCTGGCAAATTGTTTTTCCCATCTAATCCTCCAATACGTCCTGAAATGGAGAATTGGATCTAGCTTTTATTCCTGTTCACTCTCGGTGTTCCTGTTAATGTATAACTTGTTGTTGTTTTAATATGTTGTTTTAATGTGTTTTACTTACTATGTTTTACTTATTATGGTTACATTGTATCTTGTTTTGTTACCTGTAAGCCACTTCGGGCATTTGCTTCAGCATAGGAAAGGCAGGGTATAAATTCTTCAAATAAATAATGATGATTCCAGAGTGGTACTGTAACTTGGATCTCATAAGCTGATGTTCATACAGGTATAACCAACTACTAAGAAAATGGACTGTGTCCTAAAATGTCCTACTGACATTGCACTATTTTAATCTACCTGAGGAAAATAAATTGGTCCTAGTGTTGTGGGAGAGACCCCCCCCCCAGGATTCTCTCAGACTTTGTTAAGCTTTTCCTGGCTGGCCGTGCTCTGCTCCTGCTCCAGCCATGTCTGCCACCAACCAAGCTTTTTTCCTGGCTTCCATAGCCACGTGCAACCTTCATGAACTCTCCTGGCTCACAGCATACTGCTGCAGCCATGCTGAAACCACTAAGCTCTTCCCACAGTACAAGCCTGAAGCAGAGTAAAACAATGGAGGTTTGGGCAATAATAGGACAGCTACTCTGGTGGGAAAAACACTTCTTGGCTCTGTACCCCATTGTGGTAATTTGGCCTCCCAGGAACACTTGCATTGCTATATGGTCAGCTGGAGGCATAACCAGATGCACAGGGACCTGTGAGGGTGTTGAGGTAAAACCAGGAATGTAATGAAAACAGGTCTGACTCCATTTTGGATTCCAAAAATCTTGGGAGTTAAGCAGCTATCACAAGAGGTAAGCCTCTGTCAAAAGATAGCACAGACATTCCAAAGTCTCTCCCTTCCCCAGGTCTTGTAATGCAAAATTTGGTCTGACAAAAGGCTTATGCAAAAGTCCTGGCTAAATTCAATCAAGCCAAGTGTTTTACCCCACCAGAATTCAAGGGCAGCTGCCACACCTCAGGGTGATTTAAAGTACTTAACTGTTATCAAATGTGTCAAGGGCTTGTCTGGTCTAAATGTGTCCTGTCTGCTTTTGTGTGCCACCTATTGTACTCCTTGATCCTTCCTGGAGCCACAGTAGAAGGGGGGGGGGCAACCACAAGGAGAGATGGCCAGTCAGATGGGTCACATCCCAACTGGCCAATTGCATTGGGCAAATGTTCTGACTGGCTGTTTTCAAAATCCATAGTTAGCATATTAAATTGTATAACTGACCACACGCACATGTACAATTTGCACAAGTTTGTACCTCCTGGGAGACAAGTTTTGTAATCTCCTTGGAAGCATGCTGTGTCCGTTTTGCTGATGTCTACACATGAGTAAAATGTACCTTTTTCCAACAACAAAATCCAGCTGGTATGTATGTATCTCTCTCTCTCTCTTTCCGTCGACGTTGGTATGCTATAGCAGTGATCCCGAGGGGGGATCGCCGGTCCATGGGGCTTGGGTAATTGCAGCCAGGACAGGGAGCACACGTCGGGGTAACGAACTTTCAAATTAACAGCCCTTAAATTTAAAGGGGCAGACATGAGAGGAATCAAAAATTGGGACCTGATCCTCTCAAACTTCACTAGTTTGAGACATGACAGTTTTCTTCTATTATCACAACCGTTTCTTTGTGCCAGAGTCTTGCACTGGATTATACATAATTCTGTGTATATGTAATCTATATAATTCTATAGATTATACTGTACATAATTACATATAAACTGAAATATAATTGTTTAATTATTGAAGATAGAAGATTCAGTTTATTAATATACAGTTCTCAAATTGTAAACTCTGTGAATAAAACTGGTGAGAGCAAGTAGATAGAATACTGGACCAAGGAGTGAACCAAGGGCACAATCCAGAGGGAGCTTTGGACCAGCACAAGTCCTTTGTGCTGGCCCAGGGGTGTCACAGACATGTCTTAAAGCACGTGTACACCTCCTTGAGAGTCAGTTAAACCAGTGCATGGATGCTGAATCCAGCTTCTGCAGCACTGAACAAAAGTATGTTTGTGCTGGCTGAGGGTGGCCAGTGACTTGGGGTGAGGGTGACTTGGGGACAGTGGAACAAGGGCGCTTTGGGGGAGTGTGGACCAGTGGATGGAAGTGGTCCCGGGGGTGTGTGTCTAAGCCTGGACGACTTCGGCCAGATCCTAACCCAGGCCCGGGGGGGGGGGGTGTCTAAGCCTAGGCGACAAGCCAGGCGTTACACCTGGCTGCTCAGATCTATGCCAGAAGTCAAGATTCCTGTGGTTTTTTCACAGTAGAACCTGTTGCTCAGTTTACTGGAAGTAGTTCCACTCCTTCCAAATAGATACAGTCCACCAGAAATCAATTATATAATAGCTTCTATTTCTTTTTGCATCCCCAGTCAGCACAGCCTGGAAGGAATCTATGCACAATGTAATATAGCTAGGCTGGTGCTCTGTGACAATATCTAAGTGCCTCATTAACTCCTGTATGCTAGAACAAGATAAAAATGTCATCATGCCCCTATCAGATGCCTGATATAACCTGCGGCAAGCTGGAGTGTCATTAGTTTAAATTCTCAATCAAACGCCTTCCTTGAGCTTAAGGAGTAGTGATTAAACATGGAGCGTCCCCTGAGGGCTCTACAGCTGTCATGAGGCTTGGGGTGGGTCCCCTCCCTTACCAACCAGAGAATCTTGAGCCAGAGGTCCCAGTGGGGCGGGCCCTCTTCAAACCTGCACGTGCCTGTCCCAGCTGTTCCGCTTTGCCTAATGAATTGCTTTACAGGGAGAAACTGGGTATTGTCATCACAAGCTGCTTTCCCCCC
>JAJKFI010000038.1:5337798-5357853 GCA_029204185.1 Lerista edwardsae
AAAAGACCCTGTTCAAAGTTGCAAGCAGATTTTTCATGGATACAGTAATTTGTGTATGGAGGTAAGGGGTGCCTGTTTTAAACCTGTATGTTAAAAGAAAATACTTACTCCCAGTCAGGTGGTAAAGAAAATAATAGCTTCCCATAGATTGGTTGCTAATCTTTTAATTTCAGAAGCATCAAGTTCTTATCTATATATATAAAAATGAACGTGTGTGTGTGTGTGTGTGTTCCAGCATAACTCTGGAATGCCTGGAGCGATATTACACCAAACTTGGCACACATATGCCTTACACTCTGGAAAGAAATGCTGCAGGGGTAAGACACCCCTAGCACCCCTAGGGGTAGGGGTGGGAAGGGGGTGACATGTAAAAATAATAGAAAACGGCCGACATTAGTGTCGAATCCATAGTTTTTGGGGTCGCTGAGATGAATGGCGACACTCCTGATGCCGTTTAAGTCCAAGTTCAGCCCCCATCAGCATGGGGGGTGAGAAGGGGTGCAAGATGCAGTGCTTGGAAATAGAATATCCGCAGCACGCTGATGGTGGCGTACACAATTTGATTTCAGATTTCAAAACTCATCCCGCTTTTAGAAATACTGTGGGGGTAAGACACCCCTAGCACCCCTAGGGGTGGGGGTGGGAAGGGGTGACATGTAAAAATAATTGAAAATGGCCGATATTAGTGTCAAATCCATAGTTTTTGGGGTCGCTGAGCTGATTGGTGACAGTCCTGATGACATTTAAGCCCAAGTGTAGTCGAATAGAACTCTGTAGAACCTTCTGGAAATTTTTAGAAATCATTATGCCCCGGTCTTGGACTCCAATCAAATACTTGCCATGTTACCAGGCATAATCACTGAATACAAGGCTATCGATACCGTAGTAGATGCCTGTGAGGTTGTCCATTTCCCATCAGACTTCCTAAACTCACTTGATCTGGCTAGATTAACACCACATCGTCTTTGTGGGATCTCCAATTATTTTACTATGGAACCTCGACCCACCAAAACTTTGCAACAGCACAAGGCTGTGTGTCAAGAAGATGCTGGGTACTGTAATTGAAGTGACTATCTTAACAGAGAAAGGAGAAGGTGAAACAGTTTTTATCCCACGGATACCACTCATTCCGACGGATCTCCCTTTTAACTTTAAGAGATTGCCATTTCCAGTGAGACTTGCATTCTCGATCACGATTAACAAGTCACGGGGCAATCTATTAAGTACTGCGGCGTGGATTTGAGATTGCCATGTTTCTCCCACGGACAACTTTATGTTGCTTGTATTGCTCAAGGGGGGGTTCACCCAAGAATTTATGTATTCTTGCTCCTGGAGGTGAAACTAAAAATGTTGTTTATAATCAAGTTTTCCATTAAATTAATATTATAGTGAATTTGTAAAAGATTTTACTTTATAATTTTTATACTGTGCTTATACTTTTAATTACCTGTACATAAAATTACTTTGATTTTACACTACAGATAGAATTCATTCCTTTTCCTGTCTAATAGAAGCTTGGGATAAATAAATACCCGGGCAATGCTGGGTAAGGACAAGTTAATTTTGAATAAAGTAGAAGATATTTGAAAAAAGAGATGGTGGTAAAAAACAGAAGGGATTGTAAAGAGCTCCAGAAGGATCTTTCCAAACTGGGGGAATGGGCAGCAAAATACAGATGCATTTCAATGTAGACAAGTGTAAAGTGATGCACATTGGGGCAAAAAAAATAAATCAAAACTTCACCTATAGGCTTATGGGTTCTGAGTTGTCTGTGACAACTCAGGAGAGAGACCTTGGGGTGCTGGTGGACAACTAAATGAAGGTGCCGACCCAATGTGCGGCAGTGGTGAAGAAGGCCAATGCCATGCTTGGGGTAATTATAAAAGGGGTTGAAAATAAAACGGCTAATATTATGCCATTGTACAAATTGATGGTAAGGCCACATCTGGAGTATTGCGTACAGTTCTGGTCGCCATCTCAAAAAGAACATAGTGGAGCTGGAAAAGGTACAGAAGAGAGTGACCAAAATGATTACTGGGCTGGTGCACCTCCCTTATGAGGAAAGATACAGCATCTGGGGTTCCTCAGTATAGAAAAAAAGGACTTAAGTGGGAACATAATTGAGATGTACAAAATTATGCAAGGAGTGTATAGGGGGGTTGTTATTTTCCCTCTCTCACTACACCAGAATCAGGGGACATCCACTAACATTGAGTGTTGGGAGAGTTAGAAGAGATAAAAGAAAATATTTTTTTACCCAGTGGGTAAAAGTTTTAGAAAAGGGCTTTGAGTTTTAGAAAAGCAGTATACACATCCTATAAAGAAATACTAATTAATCTGTGGAACTCCTTGCCACAGGATGTGGTGATGGCATCTGACTGGATGCCTTTAAACGGGGATTGGACAGATTTCTGTCATCACAGGTTCCAAACCATGATAGGTATGTGCAACCTCCTGCTTATAGAAGTAGGCTATCTCAGAATGCCAGGTGCAAGGGAGTGGCAACAAGATGTTGTCTGTGCTTCGTAAGGTGGATTTGCAGCCAAAGTGTTCTGTTGAAGCAGGCTGCTTTCATCAGGTTTGGTCTTTCTTTGTTGATTGCATGCTGCTGTGGGCTGGGAGTTCCTGTACAAAGGTGGATTCTGTAGCTCCAAAGTGCTGGTATGAATTCTTAGTTGAAATAAGCTATTCATTGAGACAGCATAGATTTAAAAAGAGAGGACAGATAATTGAATTTCCATTAACAACAGTTGTAGAGGAGCAAGTTGCTAGGCACACGGAGTTTTGTCCAGAGCTGCTTTTTAATTAGTTGCATTTGGAGGCCTTCTTGACGTCACAGCAATCTAGCTCAATTAATTACTAAGAGACACAATAGAGAAGACATTTTCAACCCCTTCTACTAATTTTCTTATGCCATTCTTACTGGTAATCTCTTATTGTAAATACATTATATAAATACTTAGACTTTTTTGTTAATTGAAATATAAAATTAATCTGCACACTCAAATAGCAATTAGTTATGTGCATTGCTCAGGAGGCTGATGGTATGTTGTTCCTCCCAGAGGGCCCAATACCTGCAGCAGCAATCTTTTGACCACATTTATTCAGAATTTACTTTGGTGGTGATGGAAGCACAATCTACTTCTATAGAATGTGGACCACAATGAATATTTCCATTTGTAGCTTTAGGAAACATTTTCTTTATCTATTTTATATTTTGTGTACACAGATGCTTCTATTAAAATAATTAGTGAAAATATATTTCAAGTATGTATGTGGGTACTCTTGAAATGATTTTAGGTATCCATGGCCATAGTTCATCTCTCATTAGTAAATGTTCAGGCCAAATGCTATCATTATAATTAGTTTTCCATGAGCATGTTCTCTCAATATTTTGCTCTGGTTTAACTTAATCAATTTTTAAATCAATTTTTGTTAAACAGTGCATTGTTTCTACAAATAAGACCTTACGGTAGTTTCAGTCTTGGTGGTTTTAAGCAGTGTGCCTATTTTTAAAAAACTTTCTAAGCTGTATTC
The DNA here is from genome assembly GCA_029204185.1 of Lerista edwardsae. Lineage (NCBI taxonomy): Eukaryota > Metazoa > Chordata > Lepidosauria > Squamata > Scincidae > Lerista > Lerista edwardsae. Next base: position 5,341,336 of record JAJKFI010000038.1, read on the forward strand.
ACCAAAAGCACATCTGTTGGTGGATCTATTTTCACTTTTCCAAGATCATTGGACTGATTCCATATAACCTCCTAATCTGGCAGTTATTTTTGAACTGGTGGTTGCAGACTACGGTTTCCCTATTAAACTAGGAATCTGAAAAAATGAACATTTATCATATAGTATATCGGTGTGACATGTAGAAATACCTGTTGAGCTCTTTCAGACCAAGTATATTGAAATGAGGAGCTACCGCCACATAAGAAATGTGATAAAAATAAAGGACATCTGCCATAGACATAGGCACCTATCACAGACATTCTTAAAGTTACAGTAGTTAAAATGTTGTCGTTTCTGACTTACAGAGCCCAAGTGAAAATTGTGAAAGAGGTTATGGTGGTAAGAGCTGTGCTTCTATCTCGATATATTTCCTGAGCAGGATGGTAGAGAAGTCCTCATTTTCCTTCATTTCCTTATTAGGATGGAGATGCAGTGGCACACAGCCGTTTTAAACACACTGCCTAATGGTAATGCTTAGAAGCATTGAACCATAGAGGGTGGGAATTCCATTGGGTTTATTGGGCAAGGAGGTTAAAAAATGAGGGAAGCCTTTTTGATGCATACACTCCATGTTGGTGGCATGCTGTATTCATGCCATATATCCATTGTTCGATTTTCCCACAGAGCCCTCCACCATTTTGTATGACAAATGTGCAGACTCATCTGCATTGTGCAGTGTTTAGATCCATAAACTAATAAGAACATAAGAGCCTCACTAGATCAGGCCAAAGGCCCATCCAGTCCAGCTTTCTTACTAATAGACCAGGGGTCCAGGCCAATGCTCTGTTTATACATGGGAACTTTTAAGCTTCCTCCCATTGTAAGCTCCACAACTCGGTTTCATGAGATGCCATTCCAATGGGCTACTGTTGGAAGCAAATGCATACATGTATCCCACATGAGTGGAAGCATTTCTTATTCACACATGGTGGTGGGATTAAATTCCTTCCATGAGGATAAAACTGCTTTTTCTTGACATGGGGAAAAAATTCAGAAGGCACAAACGTTTTAGGTAATTTAGTAAGCCCAAATAATTCTGAGCAATTAAATCTAACTTACTGGGTCTTCCAGTTCCAGATGTCCTAGTGACGGGCAGCCGCTTTGGCAGTTACATGTCCGCGCTGTGTTGCTTATGTGCAGGTGTGATAGCGCTGGGTTGGCTTCTGACATCAATGCTTGTACACCTCGACTTCTGGACAAACCTCCAGAACAGAACCAGGACATAATTCGGGGACTTGGTGTATGTGCAAAGAGTTGTCTTTCAGTAGAACATTTCTTGCATCTGGTTCTGAACCACCCATTTCTCTCAGTTTGAGGAAATACAAGCAATTCAATTTGAGCAGCTGGCTACACAGCTTTAAGTACCCCTAAATGTGCAACTTCAGCTGCAAATGTTATATGGTTTTGTCTTATAAAAATTAACCTTTAAAACATCCTTTATTTTTTCTGAAAGCCACATGACATTTCTTAAGTCCATCTAAAGAGCAATTGCCAGCCAATCCACATTCAGGGCACTTGTGCTTATAATGCTCATAGTCATAATGGGCAATAATGGCTGCTTAAGTGATGAGAAGTCTAATGAATTCTGGGGAAGCAGGTTCCTTAGTCCGCAAATCCATTGACCATGCCGAGGGTCACTGTTGCAGTGCATTTTTTAGGATGAACCGCCTGCTCCCTAGGCTGCCTGCTGCTTCCCTGTTAGAATTCAGCATGCCATACCCTTAGCACCCCGTCTCCTGAATGGAATTCAAAAAGACACTTAGATTTCCATAAATAAATTAGGAATTCAGTGGCTTCTTCGGGCTAATCAGGACAGGCTGATAAACCTTGCTAGCTGTTTAATAAATGAATTGTGACTGATTACCTATTAATATGGACGCCTCAGGAATTCACCCGGGGGGAAGCAGAGCAGTGAAATAGAGAGGGGCATGGCCCCCTGGGAAATCAGGGCTTCATGTTTGCAGCTTAAATATCTCTGTGAAGTATCAATAAGGAGGTAATTGAATTTTGAACACAAACATGAGCGCCGGATGGATGAAGGGGGGGGGCCTGATCGTCTCTTCTAGGCCCCTTCATTCTTCCCTCCTCTTTCCCTTGGAGACTACTCTAGTGAAGATAGATGCTAAATCCATTAAATAAAGATTAGACTCTGTCGTGGTAGAAAATGGTAGCTTAGCTAGATCCCTGGGCAAATTGGGACCTTTAGCAATACAGAAAATTAAAATATACATTTTTAACAAGTGTGCTATCGACACGCTAATAATGGTTGCCTGGCTTATGGGGTTTGCTCACCTTTCAGATTTGCTTTTGTTTGTCTGTATTGCTTTCCTTGTTTGCTATATTAGACTTTTTAGTTCTTTAATAGCCCAATCCTAAGCATGTCTACTTGGAAGTAAGCCCCACTGAGTTCAGTGGGACTTAGAGCCCAAGCCTAGCCATGTCTACTCAGAAGTAAGTTGCATTGTAGTCAATGGAGCTTACTCCCAGATGTGTGGATAGGATTGTAGCCTTACTCCCCTGTGAGTATAGAGTTGTAGCATAAGGAGTGAAAGCGGCATCATTTTGAGACTGTTTAACTTGGTTTTCCTAGAATCTAATATTGTCTGGAGAGTGATCTTCAACCTAATACCAAAAGAGAGGTGTTCTGCATTTCCTGACATTCCCAACAAGAGATTATAGATGTTTCAAGAGGATAAACCAAAGCAGGAAGGAATAAGATGAAGACCCAAAGGTCTTTTCAGTAGTGGCATGGCAATCTTGATCAGCAGCACTCCCTATCTTTAGTAGACGGTAAAAACTTTCCTGATTTGGATGGTATTTTATCCCATGGCTTTACAATCTTTTCTGTTGTCTATATGCTAATATGGAAAATTCTTGCCATTTTCAATGATTGCTGCTATTGTTGTTTCTTGTTTTATTTTATATTTGTCTTAATTTAAAATATTTATATCATGCATTTCCCTTACCAAGACAAATGCCCAAGGCAGCTATCCAGCTTTTTATCCAGCACTGTTAGGTATATGCACAGCATGTCCTTTGCTCCAGCTATCGTGCTGGAATTGAGCCTTGCATTTTAACAACTGAATCAGTACTACAAGACAGTAGAGCAGACTAAGCTGCTCCACTCTTAAAACTTCTCCATTCACTCAGCTTGCAATTCCCTTTTGCCAGCACAATTCACAGGCACCTCCTCTGTTTGAGGAGGAAATTTTATTCGTAATGCAAAAACAATGGTGCCTGTTAGCCATTAATTGAAAGATTAGAATAGCTCTGAGTGTAACCCTTCAAGTATTGCATACTCCTTTGTTCAGCTTGTATATTAGTGTAACACTTTTACTAAATTGACAGGGAGTGTTCCGAAAGCATGAATGTGAACAGTTGCCCAATAAGAATGTACTACTATATATCCCTGAACAAGGCTGTATGGGTAAACTGTAATGTCTGTAGTGCAGCTTCATCCTTGGTGACAACTTGGGATTTTTTGCTTTAAAAGGAAATGGCTTGCAATAGGATAGGGAGGAAGAAACAAGGCTCTCAGTAATGGATTTACCAAGTAACTGGGGGACTTCATTAGTATAAAGCAGACTGTCAGCATCACTGAGACCTTTTGGGTGTCACTAAGCATAAATACATAAAAAAGGTAAAGGTTCTCCCACGACCAATAGTCTAGTTGTGATTGACTGTAGGGGGCGGTGCTCATCTCCATTTCTAAGCCGAAAAGCTGACATTTGTCCAAGGGCAAGCTACCGTGGTCATGTGGCCAGCATGACTGTACACCGTAGCGCACAGAACGCCATTACCTTCCCATCAAAGTGATACCTATTTATCTACTCGCATTTTTACATACTTTCAAACTACTAGGTTGGCAGGAGCTGGGACAAGCAACGGGAACTCACTCCATCGTGTGGTCTCAAACTGCCAACCTGATCAATAAGCTCAGCGGTTTAGCCCACAGCACCACCACATTCTAGTCAGGAATTATCTCTATAGGTCAGTGGGGCTGAGTTAGGCTTGTCTATCACCCTATCCTATGTATTTTTCCTTCCTGAAAAATACATGTTCCAGTTTAGATATTTCTTTCTGTTCTGGCAAAAGGGGAAATCTGGATAAACTAGTTAGGGGGCATGAAGCTTGAGAGAAGGCAATAGTCTTATGGGAAGCAAAATTCTTCTTTTGCTTGGACTCTGAATTCCTGGCAGGTGCTACTGACTGTAAAAAACCTTCCTTCTCCTATAGCTCAGAGTGCCAAGAAAAGTATCCCTCTCTAGCCTAGCTTAAAGTATAGTAGTAGCAACAATTGTATTGTCTTTCCTTTGCCGTGCATTTTTTTTTACTCATCTTAAAAATCGAACAATCCTTCAATTCAGTACCTCTGGGCTTGAAGAATTGTGGTGTTATAGCAGTTCATCTGTTTCTCACAAATGTTCCCCTCAATCTAAGTAGAATTAATTTAGGGCCCAACCCTATGTAACTTTCCAGACCTGGTGCAGCCATATGAACAGGGTGTGTGCTGAAGTGGAGGGACACTCTTGGAGGCCTCATCCAGGTCCTCAGGGCCATATTGTGGCTGCACTGACACTGGAAAGCTGGATAGAATTGGGCCCTTAGTCCAAGTTGTTTTCTACTTGTGCTATGTACCATCTCATAGTAGAGAAGGCTAGAGAATTCTGTCCAGTACCATCCAGTTGCTACTCTTCAAGAATGTAGGTGTTGAGTACAACTGATTCATTTTCTAATTTCTCATGAAGACAAATACTCTTTAATGATTGATGGCAGAGTTTCTTCTGATTAGACTTGCTGCCATTTCATGCTATTTATCAGAATCTTGGGGTTTTTTTTCCTCCCCCTCTCCCCCCCCCCATTTTCAAATAATGGGAAATGTAGGGCAGCTTATAGAGGAACCAGCTTCCCTTGGGAAAGAGATAATAGTTGCCTGTTTCTTCCAAATCTCTGCTCCTGGTGTGTCCAGTGCAAACAATTCAGAAACTGTTCTCTCCTTGTCACCTGTTTCTGCAGCTCTGTGTCTGACTTTTCCCAACTTTTTTTTAGTTCAGATGGTTTGCCAGTCAGGAATGTTTGCTCCTTGCTGTAAGACAAATGGCTACTTCATCAATCTGAATTGCTCTTCGTCATCAGTTGGGCATCTAGCTAGAGTTCTGAGGGAAAGACTATTCTCCTTACACTGGTCATGATGGCAATAATCTAGCTGTTACCATAGTTGTGTTACTCGCATTTAATTCAATGAATGTGTGCTATTTTAAAAATTGCATTGAGATTTGGCTTTTATGGCTGTTTGTCGATCTCAGATGTGGCTGATTAACAAGCAATTGTCCACAATCTTTGGCATTTCTTTTGGTGCCTGTTGTGTATTAAAGTGAGGCTGCTTCTCATCAGCATAATGGAATGTACTATATTTTATTCCTCAAAATGTCTTCCAAATATATGTGCAACTTTCATCTTGCAGCCAATTATATCTGCAGTCTTCTAACTATTTCTTTTGTGGTAAATCATGTGTGAGGAAGGACAGAGATATTGAAACTGTACCTTCTTATTAAAAATGACCAAATACATGATGATTAATTCATAGCTGCTATTTTGTTCTAACTTGGGCCTCTATTGGCTGAATATCATTTTTAAAAGCTTTCCCCAACTGCATTTTACCTATTCTGCCATTCTCACACCTGTGCTCAGTAGTTCACAATTTAATAACCCTTCTCAAACATCACATTATCCTGTCTGCGTCATGCATCATTGCAATCTAACCAAATTAAGTGAGTTGTAGCACAGGTGTGGGAATTGCTGCTCTTTGCCCCACCTCCAACTTTTTTTGTTTAATCCTGCAAGTTGTACGTAAGGTTCTTATATATGCATTTTGGGGCACATATTTCAGGAAGAAATACAGAATTAGCTCGCCGTTGATTTCAAAATTGATATCTATATGATATGTTGTGCATCAAGCAAAAAGTGTAGCTCTTTGGTCTCTGTGCAGTCACACATAATAGAGTTCTGCACATACACAGAACAGTTCTTGGAATCTTCCAGAACTGTTTTGAGCATTCTGTCCCATTCTCAGTGGGGAATCGCCATGCGTTTTGAGTGTGTCTGACATGAAGAATGGCCAGATTAAAGGAGTAGAGGGTGTGTCATACTGGGAGGCTGAGAACCTAGAAGGGAAGTGTCCTCCCTCAAGGCCTTGTGGAGAGCAAAACCCTGATAAGTTAGGGACTGGTGGCAGCTGAAGAATGACCAGACGAATATAGCTGCAGGTTTCTCCATACATGCCCACTTGCCTCACTGAAGAAGCAACTTGCATAGTATTTCCTTGCTTGTGCGCAAGGTTTGGCTTAGTCTCGGCCAAATAGGCTAGGAGGAAAATTCATAAATTCAGGAGGAAATGTATTCATATTGTATTACAATTTTTTAATAAACGTTTTATAAAACAACCAATTCCTCAGTTCTTTTCAACTGCCTCCTTTTCATGACCAACCTGCACCCATCTGCAGGTGTGAGGAAAATGAGCAAGACTCCACCACATGTACAGAGACCATGAAGGAGTAAGACAGGTTACTTACCTGTAACTGGATTTCTTTGAGTGGTTATCTATGCAGACACTGTGTGGCGGTCCTATCTGCAACTGTGACATAAAGACCTAGGCATGTTTTTAAAATGCTGCAATTTGATTTGGAAGGGTGGTTCTCAAAGCAATTGAGAGATTGGATGGCCTTTCTGTCCTCAAGGCACTCAGTGTACATGAGGTTTCCTTACCCAAGGACAAAGCTCTGGTAACTTCTGAAGTCAGCTCTGTAAGCTTGCATGATGACCACATGAAGAAATAAGCAATGTGTCTTTACACAATCTAGCACTACTCAATAGTGCAAGTACAATAGCATTGTGAAAGCTAATTCATAGAGCTAATCTTGCATCTTCTTTTTATGTATACACATTTTCAATTCTGTGTTCTGTTAAATATAATCAACAGGGTTATAAAATGATTTTTTTTACTCCAAGTGATAAGGAAAGAGGGGGGAGATGCAGGGTTCTAGTTGTGGAAAGACACTCTCTGTATGCTCAAATGAATCTTCAACTTGTTTTATATTACATATCAGTAGTTCCCAAACTGTGGGTCGGGACCCGCTCATGGGTTGCGAGCCAATTTCAGGTGGGTCACAAAGCACCTGGAGCAGCCATATTTAAAATATGGGAAGATGGGATGCTGGAAAGGACTGTATGACTTTGATTGTGCCAGGGTTGTAAATAGGCTTTTTTTTCTCTTTCTGATTAACTTTGCTATCAGAAAATGACTGAGAAATAACCCAACTTATTCCAGCATTCTCAGGAAAGCAGCAAACTCCGGTGTCACAATGTCGGCACTTCTGGCCATGACATCACTTCTGGTGGGTCCCGGTCAGATTGTCATTCTAAAAAGGGGGTCCTGGTGCCAAAAAGTTTGAGAACCACTCAAACCACATATAATACAGGCATGCCACTGGGATTCCATTCCGGACCCCACTATGAATACCTGAAACCGTGGATACTAGGGATGCCTTTTAAAGATAGGGCAATGTATGTTTGCTACAACACAGTAAAAAAAAGAGATTTGTTTAATGTTCCCTTATCATTTTAATAGGCATCCTAGTATCCATGATATCCGTGGATAACTGAAACTGTGGATACCGAATCAGGGCATGCCTGTATTAATTTTGGGCTTTTTGTGGGGATCTGCTGCTTGGATTGTGGAGGTGAGTTTAAAAGTGTGTGTGCAGTAACTGCTATAGTTTTAATACCAGAGGGAGACCATGCTGTGCTAGATGAGCCTCTAGTCAATTACTTCATTGGCATAGACATTGGATTCTTTTCTGAGTGTGCCATCTCTGAAACTAATTCTCATGCCTGGTATGCTGAAATGGATTTGGAAAAAGAGTTTGACCATAACGTCCATGATAACAAGTGCTAGCTTTAAAAACTTGGCTATTGTCGCTTGAAGAAGTACTATGTATATTGTTTTATTTCTGCCGAATGGTACACCTTTGGGCTAAAATGGTGCATTTTTATGGTAAACTTGGTAGAAAGTCAATAAATGAATTAATCTTTGTTGACCAGATTAGAATGCAACTTAAGGATCATTAACTAAAAAACTCCCAAAGCAAGTTAATTAAAATTAAAAACAACAACAATCTGGCTCATAGAATATGAATAAACAGGCAAGCTTGCTCTATTCCTTCTTGCTTACTGGAATAAGTTGCTATGAGGATTTAAATATTTGTCCAGTGGGCTGCATTTTAGTTATTGTGGCGATAAAATAATGCGTCTCTGCTTCTGACCTCTCCATGAATAAGAATTCTCTGATTTCTCTCCATTGATTCTGAAATCTCTCTCTGTTGCTCTCTTGATATTTAGATTGTGAACCCCTTGGGGTAGGGACTTCTCATTCTTTGTAAAGTGCCATGTACATGAATGGTGCTATGTAAATTAACAATATATCCCAGATGGTATCTTCTGCTGCTCTTGTTTCATGCCAATCTTTCATATCTTTTGTTGGTTGATTGTAAAACTCTACAGCTTTTCCAGGGTAAAGCCACATGGGGCAAGACACCAAACTTCTACAGGAGAGAAAGAGCCCCAAAACAGCTTTCTCTTCTGCAATATTTTGTGATCCCTATCTAAGAGGCACAAATTGTGATAATTACCCTCCTCTCATCATTGGAGAACATGTGTAGTGGTGGAAAATACACAGTGTTCAAGCCCTTGTTCTCAGGTATTTTTATAGGCTATTACGGTAATGCAGTCTTATTAATCAGTTTTGTTCTACAGTTTCCAACTAGCATCATTTGAAAACTCCCTTTTTGACATTTGTTGCATTTCTATAACAAGATTGGACACACAAATATTTGGTTTGTCGAGATTGCTTTTGGTTTTTATCTGTTGATGAGATTTTTGTCTACAGTATTCTACAATACTTGCAATATAGGATGTAAATTCAGCTCGGGCTTTGAGCGCTGTTATTAAACCTTTTCAAGGAAGTCCCTTGAGGCAGCTTCACAGAGCAGGTGGCCTGCATTGCATATGGGGAGTCAGGAGCCTGTGCCTTATCAGAACATATAATCTAAAAATCGTTCAGCCTGTTTTCCTCTCCTGGGGAGAGAACGACCACACTGGACTCTTATGCTAAAAACTAATTATTAACCCACAGTAAACGTCATTCAACTCAAACCCCAGCTGAAAGTGCCTGGGTGACGGATGTTTCTGGGTACCAGGCCAAGCTGTCATTTGGCTTTTCAGTAGTCTGCTTGTTGTCCTACAGAATTCAAACCTTAACATTTTGGATCTAACATAAAAATTTGAGCATTCTTTTACATTCTTGTTAGAAAAATAAAGCAAAGTTTATGGCACAACCAGGGAGGGAATAGTTCACTTCTTATGTTTACAGTTAGCTGTCTGTGATGTGCTGAGGATGCATGCAGAAAGTGTGGTTGTACCTCTGCAATTGGTACAGCCAGGAGGGCCAGCCCAAGACCTCCTAAGGTGGCATGCCCCCCTTACCCAGTGATGTACCAGCCTCTGCTCCTCCACTTGCCCCTCTTCCACATTTCCTCTTCCTTTTTGCCCCCTATTTTCCAGACCAGTGAATTGAACCACAGCAGAGGCAAGCAGACAGATGGAGATGGGCACACCCCACCAATCTGCTGCCTCGAGCGACCGCTTCTGTTGGCCTCATGGATGGGATGTTAAGACCACAACCATTCCAAAACGTTCCTCACGTAATCCCAAGCAAAATAGTGCCAGATTTGTACCACATTTTCCTAAATCTGTTCTTCTCCTTGATTTTTATATTTCCGATTTATTAAATTTTCAATTTAAAGTCAACTGAAACCTCAATTTAAATGAATTGTTCTTCTAAAAAGTCCCATTTATGTTGCCTGGATGACATTTTATCCCATTCAGTTTGTGTGGGCCCATGATATCAACTGATTCAGACCCACAGATTTCAGAATCAATGGGTTCTGAATCTGTGGGGAAGTATCCCACCTGGATTCTCCATAGGCAACCGGAGCTGTGCTCCAGTCACCTCCAGAAGGTTTTCCTAAGGCCCGCAGAGGCCTTCCAAATGCCCATTTGGGAAAAAATAGCTACTTCATTTTCTAAGGAAACAAGACGTGACATTTTTATGCCCTTTATAAGGCATTCTGATGTGGGGAAGCACTCTGGGGTTTCCTATGGGCCTCAGAATACCTTACGAGAGCATAAAAATGTCACTTTTGGTTTTCTCTGAAAACAGGAAGTCGCTTTTTTTTGCCCAAAACAGGCATTCTGAGGTCCACAGAGGTCATGGGCGGCTGCATGTGGCCTCACAGCCTCAGCTGGTCGGGTTTGGGGAGTGAAGGTGGCCCAAATACATGGATTTTAATATCTGCAGATTTCAGTATCCGTGAGGGTTCTTGGAATAGAATTACTGTGGATAACAAGGGCCTACTGTATTTCCATCAAGTGAACACCTACCTACTTCAAAGATAAATATTTCCCCTGTGGTGTATCTCCATCAGCATTTGGGACTTTGCTCCCCTCCGCAATGCCCTAGAGCCTGGGTATCTGATGATCCTTTTTGCCTATTTCGTAAGGCAGTGGAAGCACAGGACATCATCTTGAGGAATTTCTGTGAGATAAGGATGCCTCCAAGAAAAATGTTTATGTCCCAAGGATGACCCTGTCCTCTTGAGTCAAGAAAATGAGGACCAAAGCAAGAGAATTTGTATTTAAGGAAATGTGGAAGAAAGATTAGTGCCAATTTTAAGGTGAACATTTTATGGAAGAGATGTTAATGTAGATGTTCCCTTATAAGATACCACACATTTATTTGATGAAAAGTTCATTACAAATTGAAAAGTTGGCAGTTAACATTGCAGTGATGCTGATTTTTTCCAAACCAGGAACTTTGGGGATGTTCAGGATTGTTTTGTAGCCTTACATAATATTTTTATAGTTGATTAGCCTCGTAATTCAGCGCTTGGTCTCTGATATTGACTGATTTTAGCATGTGAATTGTGTGTGTGTGTCTGCACGTGCACACATGTACCTTTGGCTTTCGGCCAGAATAAATGGTTTTAAGCTGTTTGTTTCCTCCTTTTTCTCCTCTGCCTGAAACTAGGGGGCAGACATAACCAGCACTGAAAGATGTTAACTGTATACACTACAGTTAGAATTGCAGTGCACAGGCGGTTGAAGACTCCATACAATTGCCAAGCTATTTTCTCAAATCAGAGTGTACGCAAAGAAAACTGTGCTAAAATGTTTGCTTTTCAGTCTTAATTCAAATTCTTCCAAATATGATGTGTACTGATACCCATTTGAAACCACAACAATGAACCATGTGAAGCAATCTAACCAAAATGAATATCTAAACTGATTCAGTTAGTAGTTCATTTATTGATTAAGTTTAGTGTATTGGGAATAATTGTGCCCTAAACAGAAGCTTTCTTTTGATCACAGCTGGAATTGGCAGTACAAGCTTCAGAACAAGGGTACCTATAACAAGCAGGTTTAAAATAAAAGGTGGTTTTAACATCAGGGTTAACAACAGTTTCTGCAGTTAATGTCCAAGATTTCACCAGAGAGATGCAGGGTGGCGGGGGTGTCTTAAATTTCTATGCTAGTCATATACAAAGTGCTACTACAATGAAAGGTTGGAGTGACTAATGCCCTCGCATAGCATGTAATGCATCTAGAGCTTCAGTGATTACTGCATTTTGCAATTTAATGGATAAGAATTCCCCCCCCCCCCAGTTCTGTATATCTACATGCTCTACTGTGTCAGATCTGCATTCTTGGTATGCAGGGTTCCATTAAAAAAAAATAATCGCAGCCCCCACTCTCCCCCCTCACCACACTCATTTTCTATAATATGGTAATGATATCACCGTAGCAGTAATTACGGGTCATCTTCATTTCTTTCATCTCTGCTGGTTCTGATGGCTTCATTCCTTTGACAGAGAAGATTTGGCTCTGGGTACTGTGATTATTTTGTTAAGCATTATTCGAATAGACAGGAGTGAGAGAAATTAATCAATCCAAATGCAATTAGCATCATGTTTAACCCAGTGATGGACATCTCAAGGTGAAACAGCCAAGGGAGTTACAGTCATTATTATTCAATCCAGTGGCTCTTATCTAAATTATAATCAAGCGGGGTTTTATTGGCTTCAAGGAGAGGCAATGTAACTCTTTCCTTACACCAAGTGTCAAGGAGATCATGGGTCAAGGGGGTCAAGTTGGCTGCTGTGGTTTTTCTTGAAGTGGGAGGTGCTTCAACACATCTTAATATTTAGGTCAGTTGAAACAAATTATATTTCTGTGATCTTAGTAAATGTGATCTGGGTAGTTCTTGGTGTGTGTTAACTTGATCCTCACTGCCATTTTAACCTGGCTCAGGGGTGGCCAATACATGTCACATGCAAACTTCCCATCTGCTTTTGAAAATTTAAATAATTACAAAACACCACAGCAGTTTACAGATTGCTTGATTTCTTTGCTACTCCTTATACAGTATGCCCCCAAGTTTCTAGCACTGTAGTGAGCGCGCTCAGGGTACTAGTGCGGTGAACGCTAAAAGTGGCGTTAAGGTGGAGCAGTCATTCAGGATTCTCTACATAAAAAGTGGCACATTGTGTGCTGTGGCTTGGCCACCCCTGACCTAGTTTATGCCAAACTGAAATTGGGCACTTTTTTATCTACTCCATGGTGGTCAGGTCTGTATTGGTGTACTGTGTGGTGTTGCTTTCTGGGGCTGAGAGGGAGGGAACCCTTTAAAAAAAAAGATCCTTCTGAGTTCAGATTTTGAACAAATTTCAAGTAGTCATCGATCTATGTACTGGAAGTTATTTTTGTTAAGCAACTTGAAATATCTTTCCATAATCTAACACCGCTGTTGGAAACTTTCTCCTAATAAATGACGACACTAAATGGACAGTATAGGCATTACTACTGAATATATTGTCAAGTCACAGCACTTCACGATTTAAAAAATTCAAAACAAACATCACATTTTTTTTTTGACCAGGCTACTTTTGTCAGAGTTGTGAATAATGCATTCTAATCATAATTATCCACTTCATGTTATGATCAGGAAAAGGAAAGAAAAATAGTGTGTAAGCATGAAGGCACTATCTTTGCACCGAATATTCTTCAAATATCTTTTTTTAATTAACTTGGTTTTTTATTATAGATTTTTTAAAAATATCCCACCTTTTCAGGCAAAAACCTCTCAGGATGATATTCAGAAAGTAATAAAATTGATGCAAAACAGGACTTTGTTCATGCACTCATATGTCATGAGGAGTCATTTGCAGCTCTTTGAATAAACTATAGTTTATTCATGAACAAAGTGCATGTGTGAAGAGGCCTGAAGCAATAGATTTAAGAACTAGAGTTCAAATGATAACTTAGCCAGTATCTTTACTAAGGGCAGAATGAAAAAAACAAAAACCCAGTTAGTGTAACTTGTTCTAAAGAAACTTTATTTGGGCTTAAAGAACTGAATGATGTATGTGTTGCATTGCTCTCATACATACCTTCCATTTGTGATTGGCATATTTTTTTTCTCTCATACTGGCTTCAATTTATCCTTGCATGACTTACCATTTGCATGAGATACCAAGATATGGTTACAAAGGGCAGGGGACAGGGAAATGAATTTGAAGTTGTGTAACAGCAATGTTATATATGCGTGTTGAAATGTTTTTATATGTAGTTGGCTTTCCTGTAGCTGCCAGGATGCCTGCTTGGAGGCCCTGTTTCCTTCCAGCTGTAGCAGGGAAGGGCACCAGGGACACGAAGAGCCTAAATACCCAAGGGAGTGCAGTATGTTCCAACTCTTCTAAGGAGGAAAGTGAGCTATCAGGAGATGATGGTGAGGGCACCAAAGAGGCTGATGTGGACAAACCTTTTCCTGCAGACCTGATCTCAGAGCTTTTGGGTAAAATAATACGGGTGCTCAGTCTCGGCACTAGCTTGGAGACCATGGCCTTATCACGTTCCCATCATTCTTGAGGCATCAGCAATGCTTCTCCAGGGCCTAGCTAGGCCTGCAATGGTCTTTTCTCTGATGTTTTTGATCAAGTGATAGAGGCAGAGGACCATCGCATCTTGCCCCAAACATACACTGCACCTTGTTAGCAGGTTGTACTCCCTTCCGGACATAGTGTTGGAGTCGCTTGGGTTCCTAGAGTGGACACCCCTGTTGCAGCCCTCTCCACTTCTGCAGTTATCCCCTCTGGAGGGGTTGGGCCTAAAGATCCATGAGATACATGCATAGATGCAACCTCTGAAAAAGCCTGGGAAGAAGCACCCATGTATGCACTGCACTGCATGCCTTGGGAACAAGTTCAGTTCTTGCAAGGCTACCCTCCTTAGGCAGAATTGATAGCAGTATCTGAGCCAGCCCTACCAAAGGTTGTTAAGTACACCCTTAGAAAATGTGTTTAGCTGTAGCCTTCTCAGCTTATTCCTCACTGGACGCAATCCAGTTGAATTCCAGAGCCACTGCCACTAACGTTGTGGCTTAACAGAACATTTGGCTATGGGAGGTGGACCATATTCCTAGTTTTACTGGTTGGGATTATCTTTTTAGGCTTAAAGCTTTTTGGGAAGACACTAGATACAGTCCTAATAGAAAACAGGGACAAGAAGAAGGCGCTCGCAATGGCAAGGAAGGCAAGTACAAATCTTCCCATTCCTTTTGAGCCTTCTTAACAGTCCTAATGCTCAAGGAAGCAGGGCAGGTTCTGAAGCAAGAGGTGACTAAATTGTGCCATAAGACCAGCAGGTCTGTTGGGGGAGGGCCCTTTTCAATAACACCCATGAAAAAGGGATCAGCATAACTCATGATGATGAGCTGCCTGCAGTCATAAGGCCATCGAGTGCCATCTTCACCATTGCGGGATTGGTGGTAGACTATCACCACCAAAGTATAGGTGCTGAAGACTAGTGAACATGGGCTATTCTCTGGGTTAGTCAGAACTCCCATGGTCAGGTTCTGGAATAATGGATAATTATGGACACCAGCCTCCTTGATGGAGCCCCACATGGAGGGCTCTTGTGCTTGGTCTCTGGTCAGCAGAGTTGTCCAAGGAAAGCATTGATGTGCTGGAACTCAAAGCAATATGAATTCAATTGGCCCTTGAATTCAAAGCAGTACAATTGGCCTTGTGGCCAATTGACTGACAGCACAATCCAAGCCGTGGGTTGGAAGAAGCAGGCCAGCATGCCTGCCCCATATCCAGCCTGCAACTCGGAGCTTCTGCTGGGCTATTCAGGGGAAATGTTCCCCTGGGTAGCATGCGGTGGCCCCGATGGGTCTACTTGGAGCTGCACAAAATAGGCTGGTGGCCTATTATGTTTTTTCCTTCCATCCTGCAGATCCCAAGGGTCCTCAGGAGGACCTGGAGTCAGAAGGCAGACTCTTTGTCCCCAGTGAGCCAGGTGCCTCAATTCCTGGACCTGTTGAGTCTGTCCATACAGAACCACTGTGTACTCCCAGATCTGCTCAGAAGAGGTCTTCTAGCACATCCTCAGCCACATCTCTTCCAGCTGACAGCGTGGAGGTTGAACTGAAACCAATGACATGTTTTGGGTGATCAACTAGGTTTGTGGTTGGGTGATCAACTGAAACCGATGACATGTTTTGGGTGATCAACAAGGTTTTAAACACCTTGGTGTTCTCATGATATACCTTGACAAAGTATTTGCTGAATCTTCCTTGGTGGTGCACTGTCTGAGGTATTTTCTTGAACAGACCCAGCAGCCAACAGCTGTTGAATTCAAAAATTCAACAATTGAATTTAGGGTAGGTGACTCAGTTCCAGTAGCCTAGACAGGCAGGTGGCAGTACTTAAGAGCATCCTCATGATTGGGGACAGGGTGTGGGCTATACCCACATCAAGTGTTTCTGCAAGGGTATAGCACTGTTGCATCCCAGCACTGTACATAGGTTTCCCAGTTGCAATTTAAACAATGTGTTGTTAGCCCTTCCTGGCCCACCATTTTGAACTCCTCTTGAAGGTATCCATGAAGGGCCCAACTTCTCACAAGCTCGTTCTCATTGGCATCACATCAGCAAGGCAGGGGTTGGGATTGGGAGTTCTGTCCTAAATCCAGTGTTCTGCCTTTTTCATAAGGACAAGGTGGTGCTGAAGCCTGACCGGGCCTTCATGCCAAAGGCAAACTCAGTTTTCCATCATCTGCAGGAGTTAGTCTTCCCTTTGTTTTGTCTTAATCCCATGCATCCCAAATGGGGGAAAAACACTGGCCAATCTAGGTGTGCAGCAAGTTTTGTGTTTTATATGGGAGAGGACTTCTCAGGATAGAGTACCTGTTCATGGCCTTTAGTGGGCCGGCCATGGGAAAGAAGGTGTCAGCAAGTACTCACTCACTCACTCACTCACTCTCTCTCTCTCTCTCTCTCTCTCTCTCTCTCTCTCTCTCTCTCTC
>JAJKFI010000038.1:5357863-5381595 GCA_029204185.1 Lerista edwardsae
CTCTCTCTCTCTCTCTCTCTCTCTCTCTCTCTCTCTCTCTCTCTCTCAGCGTAACACATGCATAAAGATGGCTTATACAGCTGCATATTCAGAGCTATACTGGTAGTGTTTTTTAGCAGACGAAATCATTTGAGAAATTGGGTGTGTGTTGTGTAGAGAAAACGGCAGGGGGAATATGTTGACAATGTTCAAATATTAAAAGCATGTCAGAAGGTAGAGTAAAACAATGACTCATCCAGTCTGTTGTGGCCAGGACATGGCATTTAAAACTGCATGAAGCACTAGGTGAACTTTATGGAAATAGCATAAGAGCACCCAGCCATGGAATAAACTGCTTGGGGAGGTTAGTTATCAATTTGTTATCCTCGGTGATCTTCAAAAAAGACTTGGTGAAACATCTGTCCAGGCTTCAAGATAATCATGAGGTGCAAGATATCATGTCATTGGGCGGAAGACTGAACTGAATGATCCCTTAGGAGCATTCATACTTGATGTTGCAGAAGCAGATATTATATATGATTATGTGCATGTTTATGTTGTTAGGCTTTAATTGTGTTATGTGGATATGAGAGGCATCTTTGTTCATAAATAACTTTGTTCTGCATTTGAGATCTTTTGGGGTGACAGCTGCTTACATAAGTGTAAGTCACTACTTTCATTACTGGTTTTATCACAGTAAATCCTCCATTATTCCCGGACTATCCAGACCTTATGACACTGTGGCACAGTGTTATATGCATGAGAAGGCTCTTTACGAGATGTTGGGGACCAATGAGAATGGAGCCCCAATCTCCAGCCGAGTGTTCTTTTCTAATTAAATTGCCACTGGAAGGAACATCCGGAGCCACTGTTTCCACTTTGGACCGAAGGCCAAACATTATGAATCTTTGTCATTTGATTAAAAATGTTACTTAACCTTTAAATTGCTACAGATGTAAAGATAGCCCTGAGTTTCTAATGTAATCTCCTCAAAGTTAAAATCAGGAAAATCTTTGTGTAATGAAACCCATATGTCATAGTGAAAGGATGCAAAACGCTGGCAGAGTGGGCTGCTCTCGCAAGAGATTCTGCACCCAATCTTGTTAACCAGGGCTGCTTTTGGTAATCCCTCATCTCCTCACTTGCAAGAAATCAATCTGTGCTACTGAATCTCTTCAACCAGCGGCCACAAAATTTACTGCGGGAGGCAGTTTGGGGACAGTTGTAGAGGGAAGGGAGACCAAGGCAACAAGGCTAAATACAGGATTGAGGGATTGAAGTTCCAAAGAGGAGATTATATTAAACTGTGCTCCACCCAACTAGCAACTAGAAAATTAAGCTTCCTTTTTTGGCTTCTGCCTCTTCTGTCCTCTACCTGGCTTGAGATCCTTCTATTCAAAGGCATAAAATTTAATTCCTGATTCAAGGGTCTGTTATTTATAGCAACCCAATGACTGTTCCCTGGGCAGTCCCGGGAAAGGGCAGATTTGTTCAAATACTCAGCTTTTATTGTAACCTAGGCCGATTACATCCTAAATTGACATTTTTCTGTGGTCTTCATGCCCCCACTATCCCATTGAACTGAGGAGATTAATTTGTAACCAAGCTATTGCAGGCATAGCCATTGTTGGTTTTCTATTGTAGTGATAGATGTAGCACCTAGGATACATTGTAAATTTTGTCCTGACATGGCAATTCATGTTTCCATTCACGATGCCCAGATTCTGTTGTTACTGGCTAGCGCAATGAACCCTTCACTAAGGCCTTCCCAACAGTCAAGTTCCTTGCATTAAAAAAAAATCCTCAAAGTTTCCAGTTCTATTTTATTCAGACATTCATTAAAAGACTTGCCTCTATGTGCTGAGTAACTGGAGTTCCTTATTCCCATGGGTGAATGCATAGTGATGACCATAGTGAATAAATAGCAGTGATGACTGCTATTCACTATATGTTTCCCTGATAGCAATTGCACTTCGGATGTGGGACACAGTTTCTTTATCCTCTTGTTTATGTCTTCACCAAAATAGCTATGGGACACCTAGAATGAAATTTCAGATGAGGAATAAAGAAGAATGTTGCTGAATGATGCTAAACAAGGAGAAGCGTCACCCATTAGGCACACCTGGTGGTGTCATGCCATATTCAGAACAACAGCGACAGGAAATAAACTCTGAATGGAAAGACTGTGGGGACTGCGTCCTATGCAATCTGAATTGGCCCCGTGTTAGCAAGAATATGCTGCTTGGGGAGCCTGTGTGTATGTAGATCTGCAAGAACATCAAGAAGTATGTAGAAAAATTTGGAAACATCTCTACAGAATTCAGATGGCCTTTGCTGAATATGGGAGGTTTATATGATAGCTTTCAGGACCTTCCCTTGGTTTTTGTATCCTACCTTTTAAAATTTAAAGCTTAGTTGCCTCCTTAGTGTGTATTGAGAAGAGGAATGCAGAATAGCAGAAGGCTGTCTCCTGCTCCTAATGGGATTTTGTAGCAGCATGTGCGAGTTTGTTTCAGAAGTCAGAAATGAACAGATGTTGGTATAAATTACCTCTGTGTCTGATGTCTTGCAAATTAAAAGCGCGGTTGGCATCACTAAACAATTTCACCAGGTGGGGGAGGAGGGCGAGCGGGTGGTGATTATTGTAGCAGGTCGGTAAGAATCTTTAAGCTGCAGCAGAGTAGGATAGCAAGGATAAAGGAATGAAGAATAAAATGAGAGGTCTGTGAATTAATCAGAAATGTTAACATCTCCGTTGACAAGTGAACAGGAGGGCACGTGCTCTGGAGCAGCCCCCAACTCACAGTAATTTCACTTGGAGCGCAGAACTAGTCAATGCTCACGGTCTGATTTATAGGGTGCAGCCCTCTTCAGGGGCGCATAGTTGTCACACATTCGTATATCTCCTATATGGGACTAGTGCTCTGGAAAACTTCCACTCCATCAGCTGCTAATGCTGCAGCCTGACAGTACTTGAGCAGGAACAGGGTGTAGGGCTTGATTCAGCGTGAAATTTCTAGAACCTCAACTTCAGGTGATTATGTTTCTGACTTTAAGGTTGGTTGTGTGTTTTTAATTATACAAAGAAACACAAAACAACTGAAGAGCATAAGTCTTTTATACTTTTCACTCGAGAGTCTCAAAGCATTTTATATCCCCATAGCTTCACAAATAGGTGTAGCAGTGACCCCATCATGGGGAAAATTTTTAGGACACAGCCAGTATTGTAATGATTCCTTGTTACGCTGTTATGATGCCTTTAGGTCACATAGCAAGGGCCAATCAAGGGAACCTTTCTTGTGCGGTTACTTCAGCATGCTAGATGCAGGGGAGTGCAGCGAGATACAAGTGTCTTATTGTTGTGTGTGCTCCCTGGGGAATCTGTTGGGCCACTGTGAGACAGGACGCTGGACCAGATGGGCATTTGGCCTGATCCAGTGGGGCTCTTCTTATTTTCTTAGTGAATATAAGAAAAGCCCCTGCTGGATCAAGTCAAAGGCCCATCCAGTCCAGCATTCTGTTTCCCACAATGACCCATCAGCTGCTTCTATGAACACCACAAGCAGGAGAAAAATCATGCTTCTCTCCTGCCATTGCTTCCTTGCAACTGGTATCCGATGATGTATAGGTTGAGCAAATACAATTCTCATTTTTTCCTCTTCTGGATGCAGTATAAACTCATGTGGCTGCTTTAATTACACAAAGAAACACAGAACAACTGAACAGCATAAGTCTTTTCACTGGAAAAGCATGCCTTTTCTTCTTTTTTCAAACCTATATGGTCACACTTCTCTGTATCACTCACTGATCAACCCAGTTATTAAATTTTTGAGGAAGTATAGTAATTGGAGATGGTGAATCAATTCCATGTCCTCTCTTAACCCACATCTCATCACCTAATGGCAGTTATGTGAGTTATACTGGAGTTAAGAGAC
Organism: Lerista edwardsae; assembly: GCA_029204185.1. Classification (NCBI taxonomy): domain Eukaryota; kingdom Metazoa; phylum Chordata; class Lepidosauria; order Squamata; family Scincidae; genus Lerista; species Lerista edwardsae. The sequence goes on from JAJKFI010000038.1 coordinate 5,361,778, forward strand.
TTCCTTGCAGGTTCTAGAACTGGGCTGTGCACATATAGCTTTTTTTTTTTTAAGCTAGATTCCTTGACTGTTTTGTAGGTCATAAAAGAGCCCTCCCTTTCTAAAAATAAACGAATCCTCTTGAAGAAAATGTTCCTCTAATGAAACATTATCAGAGAAGCATGAGGCCAAACCATGGGGAACTACTTCCTATGTGATACTTGTAATGTACAGCACAGGCTGATCCAGTGTTTCTGAGTGTTCTAGCCCTCTTTGACAAAAGTATTGAGAAGTTCTGTGTAGTTTAGGAAACTAAGGGCGTAATCCTAACCTGGAGTTAGGCCGGTACAGTTAGGCCAGCAAAGTTTGGCTGGCACAAGAGCTATTCATGTGATAGAAAGGTAACCTGCACATCCACAGGAGCATTTAATCTGAGATGTGCATCGACGGCACCAGTTTGGTGGACACCTGGCTTTATTAGAACAATGGGCCAGAAGGAAAACACCAGCACCCCTTTGGATTTTGCTCATGCCTATTCTATCCACCTGACTATCACTAAGGCAGTGCTCTTCAAACTGGTGGGTCGCGACCCACCAGAGGCAGTAAAAAGGGGCCATTTCCCCTTAAGAGGAGTGGCCCCAGAAATGACTGTCAGCAGTGCCTCAGCGATTGTGGTGCTGCGGGCATGTAAGGGCAAGTGCCATACCTGGATGGGGTCCTTGGGGGGTGCAGAAGGGTTGGGAAGGCCACTGCCACCTCCGCGGGCCTCCCTGATGCTAAAAATCGCTCCGTTGCAAAATCAGAGCTAACTTCCTGTCTGGATGCTAAACAGGAAGTTAGCTCCAATCTTGCAACAGAGCAATTTTTAGCATCAGGGAAGCTCATGAAGATGGCAGCGGGCCTCCTCAACCCTTCCGCACCCCCCAAGGACCCCATCCAGGTATGGCACTTGCCCTTACATGCCCGCAGCACCACAATCGCTGAGGCGCTGCTGACAGTCATTTCTGGGAAACTTTTTTTTTTTTTTTTTGCAGGAAACTGCAAGTTTTTTGCAGGAAACTGCAATTTGCACAGAAATTTTTGTTGGAGGGGAAATTTTTTTTTCTTGGAAGCACATCTGGTAGACAGGCCAGGTGGGGCTCCAGAAAGGCTCTCTGCCCAGGTCTACAGAAAAGACCACCTCTGGCATTAAATAATCTGGGAAGACCCAGTGTGGAAGGTGCAGGCAGCACTCCCATAAACCCGTCTTCTGGCTCCACTGGTAGTGGTGGGAAGTGAGGGTCTCTTACAAGCGGGCCCTGAGGTTATGTGAATTAGATATGGAGAGGACAGACAGGAGAAACTGTAGTAGGGGGAGGGGGTTGAGTAGGGATTGATTTAAAGCAGTGTTATTCAAACTGTGGGTCAGGACCCACTTGGCAGGTCGCGACCTGATGTCAGGTGGGTCGCAGAAAGCTAGGGGCAGCCATCCTGGAAAATGCAAATCTTACTCTTGTTATATTCCATTTGTGAGTGTTAACAGTTTGAATTTTTAAGTGAGGGTTTTTTTAAATTTTGTTTTTAGTTCAGTGCTTTTACATAATATTTTGTCCTAATCTTGCTTTCTGTCACGGAAGTTGTGCAATTGCTGAAGTCCAAGCATGCCAATTTGCATTTCAGGAGCGTCATTTTATTATGTTACAATGACAGCATTTCCTGCTTGATGATGTCACTTCCTGCCACAACATCACTTCTAGGTTAATGACATCACTTCCGGTGGGTCCCAACGCGAGTGCCATTGTAAAAAGCGGGTCCCAGTCTAAAATGTTTGAATACCACTGATTTAAAACATTCATCAGTTACATCAGTGGTTCCCAAACTCCTCCAGGGGAGCTGGGAACCTGATAAGTCTTTGCAGGGGTGGGTGGGTCCAGCAATGGCGTTGTTGTGACCAAGGGGCTTTTAAACATACCTGGGGGTTGGTCTGACCTTTGGCAGAGTATGGGCGGCTCCTAGACCTCTGTGCGGGCCTCCCCCTGCTGCAAACAGCCCTTATCATGATCATGACCCACTTCTGTTTTTGTGATCACAATGCAGAAATGGGTCACAATTGGAGATGAAGACTTTGAAGCAGTGGAGAGACCTGTAGAGGGGTCTGCAAGCCCCCTGCAACAAGCCAAAGGCCTGCATGACACACACACACACACACACACACACACACACACACACACACACCCGGTATGTTTAAAAGCCCCTTGGTCATGGCGGCACCACAATCGGGACAGTCATTTTGTGGCCACTCCTCTTAAAGGGGAATGGCCCTCTTCCAGTTCCCCTGATGGGTATCGACGTACCAGTTTGGGGACCATTGATCTAAACACCACAACCCTGTAATGTTTGCTATTAACTCCTATAGAGGAAGAAAAGCACCACCCTTGGGGACAATAACGGCAAACCCTTGCCTGCACTTCTGACAGCAGATAGTATGGCCCTCAATGTGGCTTACATAGGAAAGCAATACATAGGAAAGCAATACTTTGCAATACAGAAGCCTCCACATATACCCCACTCATCATAATGGAGGGAATTTTGAATGAGGCGATACCATGCTCAGAAAGTGACTTCTTTAAAATTTCATGCTGAGCCCTTAAATTGAAACATACAGTATATAATATTAGGGTAGTTTTGCCCAGAATCTTGGAAATCAGAAATGTTTCTTTAGGAAAATAGCTGTGTAAAAACTTGCAGTGCTCTTCCCAGAGATTGACACAAAAGAGAAACATGTAAGCTTTGCTGTACTAAGCATTCAGCAGATGACAATACAGTGTGAAGGAGTAGAGCAAAATTCTATAAAACTCATCCACTATACTGTGGATGGAGTATAACACTCCATTGAACTATACAGAGAGAATATAAACTCCATTATGTTGTAGGATCCAGGGAGCCAAAGGAGTGTGGAAATGCTTTCTCGCTTATGATTAAGATCATAAGCATCCATGGACAAGTATTCTCAAAATAGAGGGAGACAGAAGCCCATAATCTCTAGAGGGTTATAGCATCCTGGAAAAGGTGACCTGAGGAGAAGCAATGGCCCTCTAGATTATACTATTCATAAATGGATATGCAAGAAAAACTGAAAAAAAAGATCTTGAAGTGGAAAGGGGGACTAAAGGAAGTGTGTATAGTATGAAATGAGACAGCTTGTGGGTATTACGGTTGAGCTGTGATGTTTTCAGTGCTTGGCCTGTATTTCCAAACTGCTAGGAACTCTAAACCACATCACAGATTTATTTCTTCACTCTATATCTTTGTTGCTTCCTCCTAGCACCAGAAAGCCATTTTAAATGTATTTCACAAGTAGGGTTATAGCTTGTAAATTATCCAGCTCCACTTGTTTTATGTTAACTTTCCTTTTGCCTTCTTCTTTCAGCTCGAGAAATGACTCGAGGGAAATTTCTGAACATCCTGGAAAAGCCAAAAAAGTAGCTGAGCATGAAGGATGGGACAAAAAATACTCCTGACTGCTGTAAGACTGTTGGAGTTCCATGCACGTTGATATGGAAAGAGCAGCTCTCTGCCTTAAGCTTACAGAAGTGATCCTTGGCCTCACCTCAGTTTCTGAAAAAGAAAAGCGTTCCAGATAATTTTGGCAATGGCTGCTGACTGGATCCCTGAAGTGGAGCCATTTGACTCCCTTGCCCCCTGGCGTTTAGCGGCACCTGCTGCTGGAAGAATTTGATGTGGCAGAATTGTATGCCAGAACCTAGTCAAAGTACTGTTCCCATTTGTTCTGCAGTTGGTAGCTGCATGTATTTTGAATAAAAGCAGAATTTCTGTTTGATACAGGCTTATGCCCCAAGGAAATATAACCTACAACTTTGTTGTGTGTGTTCATGTCCCTGTTTTTCCCTTGGGACAAGAGCTTGATGTGTGCAACGACCACGCTATGAGAACACCGCCGTGTAGCTGGGCACAAGCAAGGTTCTGGATGAAAACTTAACAGCAGTTTTTATGATGAGTATGCCAGATGCAGGGGAGTGGCAACGAGATGCAAGTATCTTGTTGTCTTGTGTACTCCCTGAGGCATCTGCTGGGTCATTGTGAGATACAGGAAGCTGGACTAGATGGGCCTTTGGCCTGATCCAGAGGGGCTCTTCTTATGAGAAATTCTGAAACGAGTAACATTTTTGGCTTTCTTACATTCTGTGAAGATTCTTATTTGCTGCCAACCAGCACCACTAACAAAAGTTGTATGTCGTATTATTTTCCTCTCGTGGTTTACATTGCCTCCAGTGCCAGGAGTGATTTGGGGGAGCAAATTGCAACACAGAACTCTATATCTAATTTAGAAGTAATTAGACTGCTGTAATATGGCGAGGGTGGGAGGGGAAATGTGAAAAGTGTCTTACTGCATCATGAATGAAGATAATCCTATGAAGGAGAGGACTTCTGCCATTCACTCAGTTTCCTTTTTCTGTTTGTAAGCAGTTTACTACGAATCTCTAGCAGAGTTGCTGGAAAAAAGGTGAAGGGCAAAATTATACTCTTTTTCCCAAGCAAACTTTCCAAATTGGAATTTGCCTACATCATTCTGTGTTGCATACAGCTGCAGAATACAGTTTTCCAAAACTGATTTCTTGTACACAAATACTGTTAGAGAACATAATTTTATGTAGTTTGGGACACCACCTTTTGGGTATTTAAAACTTTCACATGAAGTACACATCAAGGCTGTGCTTTCATGTATTCTAGGAGGAGAAGCAAATAAAATGATTGGCACATCATTGTTTTAGTTCACTTTTTAAGTTCTGTTAATTGAGCTCAATAGGATAGCTTAGTCATTGTGAAATGGCTTAGCCATGTAAAATCAGTAGGATTTGAGCTTAATTTTGTTGGGTTGTATCCTGTAAAAATTCATTCTCTCTCTCTCTCTCTCTCTCTCTCTCTCTCTCTCTCTCTCGGCAACTACAAAGCATTTAAATGTAGACTGGGCCAAATTTGGTAGGATATGTGTTATTGTCTGAACAAATATTTAATTATATCAGCTTGGAGTCTTCACATTGTCCATTTCAGTTTGCAGAAGTCAATGGCAGAGTGAAACATATTTCACATGTATTCAATCAATTCAAGAAACCTTTACTGGCATTAAACAATAATTAACAAACAAAATTTTAAGTAATGGCATCACACATAAGGAAAATCAGGAAGGGATAAAGAAAAAAGGGGGGGTTAAGGGGGAAATTTCCATTTGGAACTTGCAACTAGAAATTCCGCTACAGCATTAGTAACGTCCTCTGTGTTGTCACATAGGAGGGCAGCTAGATTTTCAGTTGAAATACCAGAAGGAGGGGGCAACAAGGATTTTAAGTATGTATTCTGTAAGCAATTCAGCACTTAGGGCTCAATCCTGAGCCTGTTATCGCCAGCAGTATGTGTGTGCTGCCAGCTAAAAGTGTTGCGAATGTGCCATAAAGCACGTCCGCGACACCTCACTGCCCGTGCTGGGCTGGCACTTGGTATCGTCACACTCCAACGCGGGCGGGTGGGATGGCGAGCGCTCCATCAGCGCCGGCTGCCAGTAAGTCCGTTATTAGGGGAGGTGAGATGGGGATGGAACCAGACAGAGGCGGGGAGGATCCAGCCAACGAGGGTGTTAGACCCGGCGGTGCCTTCCACCACAGGCAACTCAACACGAAGCTGCTTAATTCACCACCAGCAAAAAGTCAGCGAGGGGCCCTTAACAGGAAGTGGGGCTTTCCCTGCGAAAAGGGGACAAATATCCTCTTCTCCGGAGGAGCCTCCGGTGGCTGCCTGGAAACACCTTTTGGTATCGCTGCTCCCCCAGGAGCCGAGCAGTTCAGGATTGGGCTGCCCTTGCAGTATGACTGAAAGAGATCTCTGCTGCAGGGCAGACTTAACCTCTATACCTACCAAATTGTTGTTTCCTACCTTAAAGTTGGTGTACTTCTCAATCAGAGCACAACTGAGAGCACGGCTTCTGAATTTTTGAAAGCTTGCAGATTGCAGTTCAGCTTTGCCATGTTGAAAAAGGATGTTTTTCTTCCGCATGATCACAAAGTTGCAGGATTGGGGCCTGAGAGAACATGAGAAATCTGTATTTGACTGATGTTGTAGCAAAACTGAAAGTGATGTGAAAAGCTCCCAAAAAAGGATGTGAAAGCAGGAGGCACTTGGTTGCTCCACCAAGAAGATTTAGATAAGTTTCATTTTTATGCTGACATCATGTTTCAAAATATTGACGTTCTGGCACTTTATTCACTGTTTTTCGGGGTACAGGAGTACTCTGCATCTGCAGTGGGAGTAAGTTAAGACTGGGCTGCGAAAGACTTCGGCATTTGTGACACTGAAAAGTTCAATTGGCATGTGGGAATGCTACATTGCTAGTCATGAATTACAAATTTGATTAGTTGTTACTCTTCTGCACTTGGAAACATTTTCTCTTTTTATAAAAAAAATTATCGACCATATGCAGTAAGTTATATGTGTTCAAGAGTTGGGATACAGGTGGGGCCTTTTTATCTGTAAGGGTTCTGTTCCCAGAACCCTCGTGGATTAAAAAAACAAATCTGCCCCCCCCGACCCGACCGGAGCTGTGCTCTGGAAGTTTCTGGAGGGCTTTCTGAGCCCTGTTGAGGTTGTGTACATTTGCTGCATGTGTTTACACGCATCCTCAGCGGGGGGCTCAGAAGGGGGGATTTCCCCGCTTCCTCCGGACCCGAATGGAGCTGTGCTCCCATTGGGACTGGAGGATCTTCTGAAGCCCACTGAGGCTGCATGCTGCTATACGTGGCCTCGACAAACCTCATAATGGCCATTTCAGCCACACACAAAAACCCCACAACTTCCTATTTTGGGGGGAAACCGGAAGTTGCATTTTTAACGCCTTATAAGACTGCATGCGGCTTCTGCAGGTCTCAGAAGGGCCTCTGGAGGCAACCAGAGCACAGCTCCAGGTGCCCCCAGAGGCTCCTGGTTGAGCCAAATTTGGCTCCACACAAGTCTAGGGGACCCACGCTGAGCTAAATACATGGAGTAAAAATCCTCAGATAATTAGGCTCAACCTCTATTTATATTTTTCTCCCCTAGATAGCTGGCAGTGTGTTTTTATAGCTGAGTAGTAATATCATTTGTATTCTAAACAAATCTGTATGTTATGGCTCTGTGTGTTCATGATGGTTAAAAGTAAAACAATGCATATTATCATGCCTGTAAAGTATGGAAACTGGTGTCACCACACAGAATTTGCTGTTCAGGATAGAGATACATGTGCACCCAAATGTTTGGTTTTATCCCAGAATTATAGCCTTTTGTTTAACAGAGAAAGCCAGGAGAGGCTCAAAATAAGCTGCCATGGTGGTCTGGGGGCTCTTAGCCCCACTGTACTCTCTAGCCTGATTGCACCTGCCCCCTGCTCTGGTCGATAGTTATCGTTCTTGTAAAAGTTTTTTGGGTTTTTTTCAGTGTCAGTGTCCCAACATGGATGAAGTGTTCCATGACAACCTCCTTGTCATGTTTTCAGGCTATTTTATGCTGTCCTATTGGTGTTATTTGTAAAACAGAATAATAATTACAGGGCAAAGTATTTGTGCAACTCTGTCCTAACCCTGTACCTTATGAATGGCTTTCAGCTAACCGTAAGACATTCTTGATTCAAAGAGATAATGGTATTGTGGTGCAAACAAAAGTATGCTTTTATTTAAGGGCCCCGAGTTCAAATGTTGGAGCACTACTACAAAACAGCTTGATCTTTGGAAGCAGCCCCATAAAAATTATAGGGACTGAATCGGATCATCATGCCATAGATGGTTGTTAACTTTTGTTGTGCAAGCACCATTTTTCCAAATATCCCTTTTGCCAAGTACCACCACTGCAACCAGAGCTGGCAGCTGTGCAGAAGAGTGGACAGCTTACCCCACAGTTATTCCTGCAGTAAGGGAGAAGCTTCTTTAGCTGCTGCTGTTTGCCTTTGCTCTGCACCTTCCTTTTCCAAACTCTGCTGCTTTGAAGGGTCAGGCTGCTGCACTGTAACCAGTACTGCAGTCCTCCTACCATATTGTGAAGGATCACTAGAGTACCACTGGTTTGCCAAAACACTGCCAAAAAGCCTGAACTGTGTTTGGGACATGAAACAGTGGTAGCTGCTTTTTAGAGAGTGACACGTTGCAGTACTATTAAGGTTATAATGGTACAAGTTCCCTTTTAAAATCATACACTTGACAATAGAAATATAACCTCAAGCCTCTGTTGTGATGAAGTAGAGGACAAAGGGGACTCAGTTTTTCAAAGTACTTACTTTGCTTGCTTTCAGACACATTCATTTTGTATGGATGGCAGCTTCTGCATTCACCATAACAATATTTTCCCCCAAACTTCGGCAATTGTTGAGATGATTATGCAAAGAATTCTCCTCCTTCAGGATGACTTCCATCTCATATGGCCCCCGCTGAAAATACAGCTCTGTAATAACACAGTAAGGGGGAAAATTCTGTTCTTTAATTAGCAATTGATTCATGCTGTTCAGATTTTAAATATTATTCAGTAATCACAACTGCATAGTGCCACGAAAGGATGGAGTTAATTGAATGCCTTAGCTGTGCAATTCCATACCTTAACAAGCTTGGAGAATAGGAGACATTCAACAAGAGAAATGTATTACACTCACTTGTACCCTGTTGATCATATTCAATGGCCTTTAATATCCATCATCACAAGGTGTTGGTGATGAAATGCAATACATGAAAGTCCCTTGTGTGAAAGCTTTTTAGTAGACCTGCTGGCAGGATGATCCCAAAGAGGAAGTACGCAGTAAATCCTAATGCATTCTTTGGTGCATGCTCCTTATAACCGTATCATTACACTGGTGGTCATATGACATGATCAGACAGATATGAGGAGAGGCCATTAGTAAACAGATGACACCTAATTATGGCTGCTTATCAAACCATAGTTTGAACTTGAGCATCTTGCACAGCAGTGTAGAATCCAGTCAAAGTGAGATTATCAATGTGGTAACACAAATCTCCTGGCTTCTATGTACTTCAAAAATTGCCTCCATTGCCATGTCTAGAGGTGGGTTTTTTGGTGGTATTTTTTCCTAAATTTCTTTCAAATTTTTATTGCAAATTGTATGAACAGTGCAATAAATAAGGATGAATGGTCATACAAAGGGAAGCAATACTGGCACACACACCCCAGCCGGAAATAACCTGCTCAAAAATTCCCAAGCTGCACTCTGTTGCTGCTTGGAGCATCAAGAAACAGCTACTTACTGCTTTTAACAATCCATTAAAGTCACCCCAGCGTGCACTGTGAACTATGAACATGCATGTCTATGCAAGTTTAACCAAGCTTCCTCCTGTTTCTGCCACTCTTCCTCCCGAACCTTTACTGAAAACTATGTGGAAACCACAAAACTGTGTCAAAAATAAACAAAAGTGGTGTTATTTTTGTGAAATTGATCAAAAGCAGTGTTTTTTTGTGTTTTGACCTAAATTTGGTTTTATGTAGCATTTTCAGTAGAAATTCTCATTATTTAGCACTAGCTTTTTGTTACCCGGCGTTGCCCGGCCGAACCCGGACTCCAACGGCGTCGGGAGCATCACCAGTTGCCTCGGCGACCCCGGAAACTATGGACTCGATGCCAATTTCACCCGTTTTCGGCCGTCTTCACTTCAGGCCCCCTATGCACCCCCACCCCCGGGGGCGCTAGGATGGCCTGACCCCCCGAGTGTCTGTCACCAGGCCGCAAGGCACGCGCATGCCGAGTTTGGTGCGCGTCGCTCCAGGCATTCCAGCAGGGCATGGCGGACGTTGTGTCTCGCACCCCTTCTCGTACCCCACGCCGAGGGGGGGGGCGAACTGGACTCCGACAGTGTCGGGAGGATCACCGCTCGTCCCGGCAACCCTGGAAACTGTGGATTCGATGCCGATTTAGGCTGTTTTCGACCATTTTCACGTGGGGACCCCCGTGTACCCCCACCCCCAGGGGCGCTAGGGGGGTCTGCCCCCCGCAGTGTTTGTCATCAGGCCGCAAGGTGTATGCATGCGAAGTTTCGTGTCGATCGGTCCAGGCGTTCCAGCAGGGCATGGCGGACGTTTTGTTTCTCACCCCTTCTTGCACCCCACGCCAAGGGGGGGGGGGGCCGAACCCAGACTCCAACAGCATCCGGAGCATCACCGCTCATCCCAGCGACCCCAGAAACTATGGATTCGACACCGATTGTGGCCATTTTCGACCATTTTCACGCGGGGACCCCCGTGTACCCCCACCCCCAGGGGCGCTAGGGGGCCCAACCCCTGCAGTGTTTGTCGCCAGGCCACAAGGTGTATGCGTGCCCAGTTTCGTGCCGATCGCTCCAGGCGTTGCGGAGCCTATGTGAAACATACACACAAACGCACGCACGCTCTTCTTTATATATATATATAGATTCTGTGTTGATCACCAAAAAACCCCATCCCTAGTCATGTCCCTTTATGAGCCATATGATCACATTCACAGGCACCTGCAAAGCCACTTGTTTATTGAACTGGGATTACAAGAGAATGTATTCTCATTCTCTGATCAGCTGGTAGGGGAAATTCTTTCCAAAAACTGGTCTAGACTTTGCTAAAGCAATGTAAGACTTTATGTGGATCGGCATTTGAAAGCTTGATTTGGGAAGCTTTCTCGTAGTGTTTATAAACTGACACAAATGAACGGAGAGGAAACTTGTGCTTGAAATTTAAAGAGGTCATTTTGATGGGTTTGCTGTACTTCTACCAAACAAATGAAATGCAATGAGCAACCACCTTTACACAGATCTGATCCATATTGGCACAGTCCACATGGCTATCTTTAGGGGCATGTGCAATTTCCAGCTGCAACCTGGCTAGAACCTGACACCTGTGGCTGCTGTCACAGGACTAGAGGCACAAATATGCTTTTTACATGATACTGATGCAGATGTTCTGATTGTAGGGAGGCACTATTCCTATGAGGGGTGTCCTAAGAGCTCTTCACCCACACTGATGTGCACCCTAGTCCCCACATGTGCAGAGTTTGTCTGCACTGAACAAATGCTATGCTCAGGAGGATCACAGGCTACCCCTGTGATCAAGAATGCAGGGCAGTCCTTGTCCGTGTGATTAGAATGACTGCACAAGGTTATGCAGCTCACGTGGTCCTGGCCAGGGCACAAACGTGGTAGTAACATAAGAAGAGCCCTGTTGGATCAGGCCAAAGGCCCATCTACTCCAGCTTCCTGTACCTCAGTGGCCCACCAGATGCCCCAGGAATCACACATGACAACAAGATACTTGCATCTTGTTGCCACTCCCCTGCATCTGGCATTTTGAGGTGGCCTGTTTGTAAAATAAGGAGGTTGCGCCACCCATCATGCCCAGTAGCCTGAGATGGACTTTTCCTTCAGAAATCTGTCCCATCCCCTTTTAAAGGTTCCTAGGCTGGATGTCATCACCACCTCCTATGGCAAGGAGTTCCACAGATTAACCACTGGGATAAAAGTATTTTCTTGTATCTGTTCTAACTCTCCCAATTTTACATTCAACACCCTGGTTCTGGTGTTGTGAGAGAGGGAAAAGAACACACACACCCATCCACTAGCCACCTAAAATAAAATTAAAGGTAAAGGTAAAGGTTTTCCCACGACCGAATGGTCTAGTCGTGATCGACTGTAGGGGGCGGTGCTCATCTCCATTTCCAAGACTGTAGAGCTGACGTTTTTGTCCAAGGACAAGCTTCCGTGGTCATGTGGCCAGCATGTAGCACGCTGTAGCACACGGAACACCATTACCTTCCCACCGAAGTGGTCCCTATTTATCTACTTGCATTTAGGTGCTTTCGAACTGCTAGGTTGGCAAGAGCTGGGACAAGCAACGGGAGCTCAGTCCATCGCACAGTCTTGAATTCCCAACCTTCCAGTCGGAAAGCCCAGCAGCAGTGGTTTAACCTGCTGCGCCACCACATCCCAAAAAATAAAATTAACACACAAGAAATGATGAATTCAAAGCTTGCCATTCTTTACCCTACCATTGTGTTCAGAGTAGTTGACTCCAGCCAACCAATTTTCACACAGCCTAAGGGGGATTTCTGTTGAGTTTGTGTTGCTGACCTCTGGCCCGCCCACTGACTTGTCTAATGCAGCTCCCTGAGGCAGGGCTCCCTGATTTCAGGGCTGAATCCAGGTAAACAGTTAGGGAATATATTTTTCAACTCTGCTATTGCAATTATACAAGTGCACCACTGTCCTTTATGTTCTATTTTTGCAGCACCAAACTGCAGACTGTTGGTGGCCTTCCCTGTTGTTTCCATTACAGACACCTTGCCCAGGGAAAGCCAAATACCAGAGGGTGGGGCCAGGACACCTGCTCAAAGGCAGCTTGTTCTTTTTTCACTACTTTCTCCAGTCAAGTTGTTTGTGGTATGTAGAAAAAAGAAGGAAACATTGGTAGACAATGATGATAGCCAAATATTATTATTTATTAGATTTATACCCCGCCTTATTTGCCTAAATATAATGTTCTCTCCCATCTTTAGGCAAGCTGGCAGGATGGTTTAGCTTTAGAACAAAGGAATGACCAGATCTTGTGGTTTTTGGTGTATTTCAGGGCTGAATCCAGGTAAACAGTTAGGGAATATATTTTTCAACTCTGCCATTGCATTTTTTTTTTTTTTAGATTGTGAGCCCTTTTGGAACAGGGAGCCATTTAACTTTATTATTACTATTTGCCTGTAAACCGCTTTGTGAACTTCGTGTTGAAAAGCGGTATATAAGTACCTGTTGATTGATTGATTGATTGATTGATTGATTGATTGATTGATTGATTGATTGATTGATTATACAAGTGCACCACTGTCCTTTATGTTCTATTTTTGCAGCACCAAAACATTACATGCTACACATAATTTATTGTGAAGGGAGCCCCAGATAAAATAGAGGGGACTAGGATGTTGATGCCATATGCTGTGTAATCGGTGACAGGATAAACTTTAGGCTTGCTTTATCTCCAAAGTGTGTGTGTATTTGTGGCCTCTCCTTCACTCCACATCTTGCTTGTCTAACAGATTCTGTGCATGACATCACTCATGCCCACTGTAAAAAATCCAACTTTCTTAGACATGCTGTAAGTTATCCACACAACCTTCAGTTAGTTCACTTTAAACACATCTTTTTTTCTAATCTTCTGGCTCTTAGAGCATTTTGATGGTTTTCATTTCATTCATATCTAGAGGATGTGGCTATGAGTAATTTCAGAAGCCATTTTGCCTATTCTTACCTACCTGTTGTCTGTACACTGACTACCTAGTTGTGTGTTTTTGATTATCTGGTTCAGCAACATGGTTAACTTCAGCTCACTTTTACAAATTGCTCTGGAATAGTCCAAAATGGGAAAGGGCTTGTTTAAAGAGCTGTACCTGGCTTCCTCTGTAAGCCCTGTGTGTATGCCAAGTCATCCTCTCTTCAATTGTCCCATGCTAAAATATTGACTGCTATGTGCCTGCCTTGAGAGAGAGAGAGAGAGAATAGCTTCATTTGCAGACCCATTAGTAGTAGCATTATGAACAGAAAAGACTACAAGGCAAGTCCATCTTTGCAGCTGCCCTGTTTAGTTTATTACCTCCTAGCATCTTTCCTTTACAGAAGCCAAGATAAGACTACCATTGAAATATGATTTTTTTTCCCAATGTCTGTGTCAATGTTAAAGAAAATGGGTTCTAGAAAATGCAGAATAGGATGCAGAATAGGCAATGATGGGAAATCCCAGCAAAACACAAGCAGATAGTCCATTTGGCATCTGAACAAAAACCTGAAAACATGTTCGGGTGGATGTATTTGTGTTTAGGCTTAAAACACACACCTTTGTATAAAGATTCTAGTAGTGGCATCATAACAGGGGTGCAGATGGTGCAGGTTGCATCAAACACCACCCTCAGAAGGGGGTGACATCATACCACCCAAGTCTCTGTTCAGCTCTCTCTGGCCCTCTCCAGGCCCAGCTCCCACAAGCTCTTGCTAATGATCATTTTTGCTGCTAGCCAGCAACAACACAACTGGGCCTGAAGAGGGCCAAAGATCACCGAATGGAGGTGGTCACATTAAATGCCATTTAATTGGCATTAAAACCAATGTGATAGATAGCCCATAAAGTTGGGGAGGTGTGATTACCTCACCCCCTAACTTCCAGTACACCAAGCACAAGCAGGTAAGCGCTGTAACCTGTACCCTTGGGATGCCTCTGTTCTAGTATAACTGCCGGCCATTCCATAGTTCCCACTTAATGTATTTCTGTCCTTTGTAGTCTTGTTTCCGTCCTGATACTTTCCCAAAAATCTCAAAAGTTTTCTTGCCCCAGACCTAGCAAAGATAAACAGCATACAATATTTGCAAATGTGGCAAGTTGCAGAACTGAGGTTTTGTTTTTGATAATTTTTATAAATTCCAGAGTCACTGCAGAAGCTGATAGCAAGTATTTTGTTAAGGACACAAGGCACTCTGAAAACTGGTCCAAAGTTCAGTGTCCAAAAAAGTCTGGAATCTTGTGCAGTAAACAAGACTGGCAGGCAATAAGGAAAGAGGAGACACAGGGAAGTAAGTTGGCGCAGGGGGAAGACGAATGCAGATTGATGGCTGAGCAGTGGAGGAAGAATAAGAAGGGTCAAGGACAGACTTTGCCCCTGACAATTACGAGATGATGTCTGGCATTCTGGCATCCTTCCCTTTGGTCCCTATGATGCAGCAGTTGAGCCCCAGCAGTGCAACTGTTTTCTCACTGCCAGGATCCACTTCCCTTTTTTGAGACTGTGGCAGCTCTTGTTGTGTTTGTGGTGCAGGCAGCGCTGGCTGTTGCTTGTTAGGAGAATGTTCAGACCCATGAAGTCAGACCTATGGTAAGAGCCGTGTGAAGCGGAAGACAATTAGGGGCTTATTAGTGTCCTGCGGAGACGTGTAACTTGTGTTGCTGGGACTTACCAAAACAGCGAGAGTCTTACAGGCAAGCTCCAGCCGAGAAAAGACTGAGGGATTGTCTCACCTAATTATGGGGAATGGGCCTCTTTGTGTTTGTGATTCGGTACGGTTGTCCGATCGCTTTTCTCTGGCTGCTGGCTCAGGCCAAGCTGGAAGTGTGCTAATTAGAAGAGAAATGGACGTAGTGATCCTGTCAGCTCTTGTTACCGGCAGGGACAAAGCAGAATATTATTCTGAGGCAGTGTTTTGTGAGTGTCCTCTTCCAGCTCTCATTAGAGAAAAGCCTGGTGGATGGGGAGGGAATCCTGCCACATGGGCTGGCTAATGGCGCACAGGCACCATTACTGTGCTAATTAAGGGGCTCAAGGAATTGCTTCTCCCAGCCATGGCCTTCAAAACCTCAACCACCTTTGTAGGTGAGCAAACAGGATGCCTGAGGAGAATGGGCCTTCTTTGGATAAGCTTCCTAGATGACTAAAGAATGGTCGTGTGAGGAGATGAAGTAGTCCACAGTGTCACTTGACATTAGGGCTACGCTACTTACAACCCAGCAAGCGGGGCACAACTTGCCAATCCTTTATTGTCAAGCTCAAGGCAGGTACATAGCTAGTTTGTTCAGAGGGCAGCAGAAATTAGTTGTCGCTGGGCCACCATTAAGCTGCGCTAGGCTTGGGCACCACAATTTTGTAGACCTGTTTTAATGTCGGAGTGCTGCAGAAGTGGCTGAATTAAGGTGAGAAAACAGGACCTACTCTGTCAGTTTACCTCAGCCCTACTGATATTTGGTCCCTCTGCTTCCAGAAATATCTTCAATGGCCAGTCCAGTTGTTAAAGTCTTGGTCTTTAAAGTTTTGGCACTGGATGTATAACCATAGAAGTGAGGGGAGTGGAAGGGTAGACAGGATTCCCAGCATGGATCCCAATTCCTTAGCAATGACTAGGGCTGCAATCTTGTACACTCTTACCTAGTACTGTAAGGCCAGTGGAGATTACGTCTGAGGAGACATGCACAGTATTGCACGGTTGCAGAAGGAAAATGAAATTATGCAACTAATACACAACTTGGTGAATTAGCAAAATAAATATAAACCGCAGAATTTATCCTGACAAAGAGTCGGGGCTGCATTGGTGACAAATGTTGAGTCTTCTAACGGAGTATTGAAAATCCTGTCCATGCTATAGTTCTTGGCTTTTTATGCCAGTGATGAGCCATTTAATTTTTACTATGACACTTGCAGGGTTGATGTGCACCCCTAGCCTTACAGCCCAATCCTAAGCTGCCTGACTACAGCAGCAGTGCCAAAACAGCTGTTGTTGCATCCAATGAGAGCTGCTGCAGCTGTTGGAAGATCCTCAGAAGAACAGGATGTTCGTCCCCTTCCTCTGGATATGGGCACTGGTAGCGCAATGGGCCTCCTCAAGTCTGTGCTTTCTATGTCGCTGGTGCAGACTTGGAAATCTCCTGTTGGGCCATGCCGCCTGACATGGAGGATAGGATGTGGCAGTGGAGGCCACTTCCTTCGCACACTTCTTCACATCTCAAACCGAAGGGCATGGAGGAGGGAGAGGGGATGTGCTAGAACAAGGGTCTCCGGTCTCTGGCCCAAGGTCCAAATCTGTCCCTCCAGAGGATTTTATCTGGCCCTCGGCATGTCGTGTGGAAGCTTCTCTGTTCCGGCCCATAGCAACCTGCTGACAGGGAATAAATACAGTACAAACTTGATGTCTGCTGGGGTTCTGGAACAGGATACTGGGGTCACCAT
The DNA here is from genome assembly GCA_029204185.1 of Lerista edwardsae. Taxonomy (NCBI): domain Eukaryota; kingdom Metazoa; phylum Chordata; class Lepidosauria; order Squamata; family Scincidae; genus Lerista; species Lerista edwardsae. The sequence continues at coordinate 5,378,486 of JAJKFI010000038.1, forward strand.
TTAAATGCCCTTAAAAAAGAAAAAAGTGCCGAAATAGCATTTCTTACCTTTGCATGGTCAAACAGTTTGGTTCCCCAGTCTCTTAAGGCTAAAAATAGCTCCAAAGACAGACTTCTGGGTCTTCCAGCATTGGTATATACCATATTCAGCCACTAGAGGTGCTGAATGGAATGGAATTATTCCATTTCACAGCATCACCTCTAGTGACTGAATGCCGTATATACCCACCCCACCCACTTATTGTATTCAATCAAACTCTTCAGCACAGCAATGTTCTATGTATGTATGTATGTATGTATGTATGTATGTATGTATGTATGTATGTATGTATGTATGTTGTCCTTGACACCGTGTCAGATGTCGCCCTCATCCCGAAGAGACCCTGTGCTAGAGCTCCAGGATGGGAAGTGGGTAGGTTTCAGATTGCTTCTCTCCGCCTACTTGGTGCCCTGTAAGGAGCAGATGGGCAGGAAGAAGCTACTTTGAATCAGAGCTGTGCTGGAGTGGGAAGGGAACTGCCACTGCCACGATGCTCTTCTGGCTTGCTCTCAGCAATTTCGAAGAAGATCTGAGTACCCAGCAGAGGGTGGCCTGGTGACAGCGACATATGAGCTGAGGGCTTCTCTGTTCACCACCTCCCCGAGGGTGCTGCTCCACACAACTGTTCCAGGTCACTTCATGGCAAGGCTGGCCAGCCCTGGCTTCTCCATGGAATAGTAATAGGCCTGCTTTGAATCCTCATCTCCAGCCTATTTGAACAGCACAGCACAGCACAGTCTTCTCAATAGTTTTCCTAACAGGAAGCACTTTTCCTGCATTTATATCCAGGTATATCTATGGATTATCTGGCGTATCTGCTTTCTTTGACAGCGACATAAACTATGCCAATCCAATTCACCTGCTGTTTGTTTCTTGTTCTCATTAAAGCTCCGTTTATGTATTTCATTTTCTTTATTATGAGCTTTTGCAAAGTTTTTGACATATAGCATGAATTAGACATCCACTTTTATTTGCTTTTTTTCCAGATTGGAAAGTATCTCACTGCCTTTTGCGGTTTTGCTTTCACTTCCTGATAGAGCTTCCCATTAGCATGATGTTTCCCAGTTGAAGACATATTTAAATTGTCACTTTATCAGCAGCTGGAATAGCAGCAATATCTTTAATACAGTATTACCATCACCAGGAATAGCACTAACATTTTCTGATACTTGGAAATAATGGATTTGACTCATAAAACAAGGTTGCCAGCTCACAACCCAGAGATCCTGCCAGGGGCATAGCTAAAGAAGTGCAGGGGGTGCAGGGGGCTGGGGCACCTCCCTTATGAAGAAAGACTGCAGCGTTTGGGGCTCTTCAGCCTAGAAAAAAGACACCTGAGGGGGGACATGATTGAGAAATACAAAATAATGCACGGAAGGGATAGAGTCGATAGAGGGATGTTCTTTTCCCTCTCTCACAACACCAGAACCAGGGGGCATCCGCTAAAACTGAGGGTTGGGAGAGTTAAAATAGATAAAAGGAAGTACTTTTTTACCCAGCGGGTGATTAGTCTGTGGAACTCTTTGCCACAGGAGGTGGTGATGGCATCTGGTCTAGATGCCTTTAAGAGGGGATTGGATGGATTTCTGGAAGAAAAGTCCTTCGTGGGCTATAGGCCATGATGGATTGTGCAACCTCCTTACATTAGTAGTAGGCTACTTCAGAGTACCGGGTGCAAGGGAATGGCAACAAGATGCAAGCATCTTGTGTCTCATGCCTCCTTGGGGCACCTGGTGGGCCGCCGTGAGATACAGGAAGCTGGACTAGATGGGCCTTTGGCCTGATCCAGCAGGGCTCTTCTTATGTTCTTATGTAATTGCACCAGGAAGTTTAGAGGGGCAAGTTTAGGGGGGCAACAAAGCAGAGCTTGATACTAGTGGCCAAAATTATGAAAAACTTGGTATGTATGAATAATACCATCATGTTATATACCATTTGATGTGCAATTTAATGCAGAATGCAATGAAATTGGAGTGTCATATCTTTACTCTATCAAACGTTATCACCAAAAAACCAGAAAACGAAAATACAACTGTCGTGTAAAAATTGGAGTTTGTTAAAATAGCAGAGTCTTTTTTTTTAATAATAGTGTCATGCTATATATCATTTGATGTGGAATTTCATGCAGAATACAATGAAACAATCTGGGGTGTAATATCTTCATTCTATCAAATATCTTCATTCTACTGTATCTTCATTCTTTTTTGTGGCCCCAAAAATGGTTATGTCACTTCCTGTTGTGACATCAATTTCAGTGCATCATCTTACCCTCTGCACCGAGCTACACTTTCATCAGCTATGCTTATCTTTTTACAACCCAAACTTCTAAAGCAGTGGTTGGGAAGCCCTGCAGAGGCATCCGCGGGGCTCCCTGCACCCCCTGGAAGCTGGCGCTGCATCTGGTAAGTCCTAAAAAGCCCCTTTAATCCCAGTGTGATTCTGGGATTCGTGTCACTGCCTTCCCCCCTCTCCACCTCTAAAGGCTCACAACCCACCAATTTGGGAAGCAGTGTTCTATAACCAAGAACTGTAATATGTTTCGATTAAAGGGGATGCAGTTATGTCCTTGCCCCACCCCATTACTTCACCTGTGTCCATCCCTTTGCACAGCCTTGGAAATGTTAACAAAAACAAGCTCATTCTTAATGTTGCAGTCTGGCAACTCTAATGCAGACTGCTTCAGGACCCAATCTTATCCAGCTTTCCAGCTCTAACGCAGCTGCAAGGCTGCAAGGGAACAAACACCTCCTTACCTTGAGAAGGCCTCCATGACTGTCCTCCAGGCAAACTCCATCCATGGAGACAGGCCCAGGCCTACCTGGCCTTGCTCATGACACCACCACCACAGGATGCAGGGCATGCCTCTTTGGTATGGCTGCATCAGTGCTGGGAGGTTGGATAGGATTGGGCCCTCTGCCGCCTAATTGCATGGACCCAAATTCATGCCTATTTTTTCATGTTCCATCATTACTAGCTCAGCTTCTTCTCATCTCCTGCCTTCAATTTTCTTTTGATTAATTTTGTATAATAATAATAATAATAATAATAATAATAATAATAATAATAATAAT
>JAJKFI010000038.1:5381605-5407872 GCA_029204185.1 Lerista edwardsae
ATAATAATAATAATAATAATAATAATAATAATAATAATAATAATAATAATAATAATACATGTATTTATATACCGCCTTTCTTAAGATCACTAGATTTCTCTAATGATTACAACTCAAGGCGGTTTACATAGGCAGACTTTTCACAAACCTGAAGGTTTTTACAATTTACAGAATGTTTTATCTTTCAAGAACCACACTCAAACAGATCTTTCTTTCTGGATTTAGCCTTCTTTCTTTAGCCACCCGTCTGTCGTCTGCTGGCTGATGAGGCTTCCCTGCTCTCACCAGAGACGCAGCTGAGTTCAGCACACTCCTCCTCCCACGAGGCAGCTGAAACTCAGCTTTTAATCAGCCGCAGTTTGCAAGGTCTGCCGCTCACACAGACTTCCGGAGTCTCGAGCTCACGACCTTGAGATCTTTAGTTGTTATCTTCGGGCAAACGGAGGCATTAACCCTCTCGGCTAAATCTTCTGTATAGGCTGCTTATACAAACTGCTGTTCTCTAAGATGTCAGGTATAAGACTTAAAGCATTCACACAAGAGCAAAAATGTCTTACTAGCTGTGTGCCTAACTCACCCTTGTAACAAAGGTTTAGTATTTGCCATTGTACTGCTGCTTTCCTTGGTCCATAGAGTCTTGAACTTTTAAGCATCCAAAAGATGTTTTAGAGACCAGGAGCTGAGCACAGGTGGTAAGTATCCTGTGTTGAAATATCTCCTTAAGGCTCTACTTATATCAAGTTAACAGACACATTAGTTGCAGTACATGAGTCTGAAAAACGAAATAGTGTGTTTTAACGAAACATTCACTGATGATGCCAATGTAGTAATAGGCTTCTGAATAATCAGATGTATGACTGGCATTTAAATCTCATGGCTCATGACTGGCATTTAAAACTTGATAACTAACTCTTTGAGAACACAGATACTCTTTCCTCCAGTTGTCCCACAGATGTGCATTAATCCTATTCTTCTGCTTTTACTCTTCTGGCTGTGCAAGCATATGCATGTTACTCAGTAGTAAGTCTTAATATGTTCAGTGAAGCTTACTTCCATAAAAGTGCTTAAGGTAGCAGCCCAAGTGTACTGTCTTTTGCAACTCCCAGCTTCTTAAACCAGATGCTTAATCAGATGATTTGCAGGTATGGAAATATAACCAATGCCAAAAGTTAGCAGGAGGTAAGAACCAGAAACGGACGCATGGAGCAATGTGGTTTAGAACAGGGTTCTTCAACCTGGGATCAGGACCCCAATGGGGTTGCAAAGCCACATTTTGGGGGTCATGGCAAACTTTCAAAGCCTGTGCAAGAGAGGGCTTGGATCCAATCAGACAATGACACTGCCTTATCAAGCTGAGTTCTTTATATAATCCTGCACAGCTTCTTCTTGCTGTCTTGCTCTGCTTGGGCTGCCACCTCACAGGGTACCAAGAGGTAGGGAGAAATGGGGCAGGTGGGGGCAGCGGGTAGGCAGTGTTGGGGGCAGATCAGGTCCTGGGAGTGGGGTCAGGATTGGCGGTGGGTCCCCAGTCTCATACTTTATTTATTTATTTATTTATTTATTTATTTATTTATTGGGGGCACAGCACAAAACAGGTTGAAGACCATTGGTCTTCCTCCATGCCAGGAAGAGGTGGCATGGAGCCAGACATTAGCCAATAGTAGAACAAGAATACAAGTCACAAAAGGGAACAGGGTAGGTCTGGTTGAACAAAGACAATGTGTATTATTATAGGGCATTGGTTCCCAAATTGGGTCGGGACCCACCAGTGGGCCTTGAACCAATTTCAGGTGGGTTGCAAACCAACTAGAGCAGCCATATGGGAAGATAGGATGCTGGAAAGGGGGAGGGCTGTGTGATTATTTTGCTTGTGTCAAGGTTATAAATAGGCTTTTTTCTTCCTGATTGCTAATGGAAAATAGCTGAGAAATAACCCAACTTATTGCTGCATTTTCAGGAAAGCAGCAGGCATTGGCATCACAATGATGGCATTTCCAGCCATGACATCACTTTCAGGTTAACGACATCACTTCCAGTGGGTCCTGGACAGTCATTCTAAAAAGTGAGTCCCGGTGCTAAGACATTTGAGAACCACTGTTATAGGTCTCCAAAGCTGGGTGGTTTTAGGTTAGTCAATATTTTCTAGGTTCAGATTTCTTCTTATGAAAAACGGCCAATAATATGCTAATGAAAGAATGACTGAATTGCATTTTGTACCAGAGCTATGAACAGTTGCCTTCTTATTATCCCTTCCTATATTAATGCATCATATGTTATAAATGAGCAAGACAAGCTAACCCCATGTGGATTTTTTCTTATAGCATTTTGAGGGAATCGTTGCCTTTGCCAGAAAGAGCTGGGAGAACTTTAACTCACAGCCCCATCCTACTGCAGAGCATCCACTGCTCATTAGGAGCAGGCTGACGGTCTCCTTGGGAGTAAGGGGATCTTTTTCCCCCTTATGTCAATGGTTTCCAGACTGGGGCATCATGACTCCCCTGCCTGAAAAGCTCTGCCTCTGTCAAGTGGCGGGGCAGGGGAAACAGCAGTGATGTGATCATAACGATCATGTTGCTTCTGGCAAAAAAATTGGGACCGGGGGGACTTACCAGTGCCTGCCCCAGTGTCCAGGTGGGTGGGGGAGCCCTGCGGACCCCTCTGCAGGGCTCCTGTGAGTTAGAACAGTAAAAAAAAAGAAAAGATCACAACCCACTGCCTGTTTTATTATTGTGGTGTCACCCCCCCCCCCCCCGAGTGAGTCACCCAATGCACCTGCATCCCCCTAGTGACGCCACTGGGCCTGCTCCAGCTTGGATTCTTATTAACCATGAATAGAGGGAACACAAATTGACCCATTATATGTGGACTTCTGGAGCTTAATGCATCAAAGGCCAGCCTATATGGTCCACTCGCATGTGGGTGTGGTACCAGAATGCCGAGTTAATTTTTCTCGGAGTTCTCGCTGCACGGAATACTGTTAGTTCTTCCTAATCAAAGTGTCAGGAAACTGCATACGACACTGGTTGCCCAGCTTCTCAATTCATCCTTGGGAATGGACCCACTATGAAATGAAAGGAATATGAGTGCCTGTAGTAACAAGGCATTGTGCAAAAGTTATGCAGCATGGACACCTCACATATATTACTAGGTAATACAGTATTTGACAGTGTACTATCAGCCTCACGCAGAGAGAAGCTTCTCCAAAATTTCTCCAAAATTCAAATGGTGGTGTGGAAGACATTACAGGTTCACCTTGTTCAGTTTGATGTCCAAAGCTACTCCTCAGGGTACCAAGCTGATAAGTGCCTTATTCTCTGATAAATGCATAATTTACGTTTTTCCTGGCATTCATCCAATCCAGTTTGAGAGCTCATTTATTTTGCCCCAGAGTGTGACTGTTCCTTGTAGCCTGTCCCAGCGCTACGTCATCCAACTCTTAGCTATAGCTCTTCTTTTCAGTAGCAAACCGATCTATTCTACTCTGTATAACAGTGAAGAACTGAACCAGTGAGCTGAGGACAATGTGCTGAAATCATTCCTTTTGGGACTGCCTTCTGCTCCCTGCCCCAGTTTGCATCCCTGATGTCCCCCGAGGCTTTACTCTCCTGCGTAGAAAACATTACTGTTCTCCTGCAATGCAAACAGGTGAATTCCAGCAGTCTCCCTGTGCGCTAGAGAAATAAGTAGGCAGGCGCATGGGGAAGGAAGGGGGAAAAAGAGATTGTATATCACCTGACCCCCTTCAGCCAATTCACTGAGACAAGACGTCAAATTAATGAGCCCTCAGGACTGTAATTAGCTGTCAATTACCTCAAATTAATCAACTCCTCGCCTAATTAAGCATTATCGGCAGGTGGGCAAGAAATGGGCCATTGTGTGGGAGCCATGAGAAAAGCATGGCTGGCAAACTTGGTTAGTATCAGCAGCGCATTCCCTGCCTCACTGCACCACAGACACCAGGACATCCAGGCACTTCTTAAAGGCACATAACCCCCTTTTTTCCCTCTCTCCCCCCCATCCCCTGCTCCTATTTTCTATCTCCAATATTCAGCAGCCACTGGATGCAACATGTCAGGTATCTGGAAGAAGATATCTTCAGGTCAGACCTACTGATGTCATTGTGGGGGTAGGAGCCCTTTGTCTTTCTGGGGACATCTCAGTGACAGAACCCAGCAAGGCATTTGCAGCTCTAGAGGCAACCTAGTCAAGCAGGAGAGTAGGGCAACTGCATCTCCGGAGCCTTCCCTTGTTTGAAAGGGGTGACTGTAGAGTCCTACATATCACAGGACCTTGGCATGAAAGTGGACTGGAGCGGCTCTGGAGGAGGTGGTAGCAGTCGTGGCACAACAGGCCCCCCAGGTCTGTATGCACCTTCCTGCAACCTTCTGCTCAATACAAGCCTTATCAGTCACATCATGTATGGGCCCCTTTCAGCATCCTAGCAGCAGTATTCTGCATCAGCGGCACTTTGCAAACCCATGTACAACGCAAGGCAACAGTTAATCGGACCAATGCATATGTGTGAGTGGACATTCTTGCCTTCTTCAGGAACAGTTGCAGCAGATGATCCAGCTGAACTCTGGATCAGGGGTGTAAAACTCCTTTCATATAGTGGGCCAAATAGCATTCATGATTAAAGGTTGGAAATGATGCCCTTCAGAAGGCTGTGACCAGAAAAAAAAAAGGACTCATGCACGACTTCATCTGCCGCAAATGACAGAAGATAAAATATGCAGATCTTGATCATATTTTCAAGATATGGGAGAGCTCAATTTTCATGCAGCCTGTCCTTTCAACGGTGTCACCTCAGAACAGATCAGCAGCATAGTGGTAGTGGGGGAGCCTAAGGGCCAATAAAAGAGTTTTGGGGAGCCGCATCCAGCTCATTGGCCTCAACCCTGCTCTAGATATACTCTTCCCTTCCCTTCCCTTCCCTTCCCTTCCCTTCCCTTCCCTTCCCTCCCAGCAGCTGTACTCCGAGAATGGTCCAAATGCACTCTATGGCACATTTGTGACACTCCTGGACCGGCACTATTATTTCTGCCAGCCTAACTCCAGGTTAGGATAGCACCCTAAGTCAATTGAAACTGGGCAATACTCTTTTCACATTTAGCGCCTGTGTGAATACATGGCTAGAGGGTAACTGGGCAAACATGTAAAGTATAGGTTTGGTGTTACTGCTTTCAATAGACAAGAAAACATTGGAATGTTCTGATGTTCCTCTGGTCACTTTGGGGGTTGGATGAACTGGAGCAAGGGGGGTGTAAGCTTCTAGGGATCAACTTTGAAATTAGAAGAGACAGATGACTGGTGATCCAAGTGTTCCAAGGCTACTGTGCAGAGGCCTGCAGGTCCATTCAAGCTGGTGAGTGAGTGAGGACAGCAGTGCTGGTGTTAATGTGAACCAGGAGCTTTGAATGATTACAAATGGAAAAACTGATAGTTTGGAGTCCGAGATGGCATAGAACAGGTGCAAGGGCATAAAGATTATACCAGTGTTATTCAAACTGTGGGTTGGGCCACTGTAAAGCATGTTTGGATCATTCTCGGAATCAAGGAGGATGGCGCAAATCTGTGTGCTGGCCTCTCTGACTCCAAGAGTGTTCCAAATGCGCTTTACAACCCTTGTGCCAGCCAAACTTTGCTGGCCTAATTGTGCCAGCCTAACACCAGGTTAGGATTGCTCTAGTAATGTCATTCAGTAACAAGCTGCCGGAATGCGAGGCGGGACTTACCGCTTGATTGACAGGCAGTCCGGAACGCGTCACCACCTGCCCGCCCGCCGCGGGGGCTCTCTCCGGGTGGCATGCCCCTCCGTGGCTTGCCTAGACACCCAGCGTGCCCCCCCAGGCAAGTGGGCACCCCCTCCAAAGCCAGGGGTGCCCGTGCGGCGGTCAGGCAGGCAGTGACGCATCACGAACGGGCAGCCAATCAGGCGGTAAGTCCCGCCTCGCATTCCGGCAGCTCGTTACTGAATGACATTACTGGATTGCTCCCTTAATTTAGTTTCCTCTCTATCCTACCTAGTGGTAATCTACCCCCAGTACAAATTAGCAAGACATGACAATTCAAAGTTAGCGCAACATAAGCAACATAAGCTCAGCTGTGGCTGTGAAAGATTGGCCTGAACTGATGCGAAATGAACTGGCAAACTTTGAAACGTTCAGCCTCAACAAAGGCAATGAATGTTCAAATTTTCTTATCCATTCTGAATGACTCTGCGTTCAGGGATGTGAGTATTAAAACAGGCATTGCAGTCCTTGTATTATTACAATGAAGGAGACAAACATTCTACCATTTATATAAGTTTGGAACATTCTATTTGTCAGAAAATCAGAACCCTCCCTCCAATCATCCTGAACGGTGGCATATGGTAACTTGGTCATGGTCTCCGCTACTCCTCCAAATTTGGTGCTCCCATTGAGAAATGAGAGAGATGCAGTTTGAAGTCTTGCCTGAATCTTGAGGACCTCCCAAATATAGTCTTTGACTTTTTCATCATGGATAACCCATTCCTATTGGATTTATGTCTCCCCTATTGCCTCTGTCTAAACTGCCTTGATGAGAAGCGTGGTGCTTCACGTGGTGGTTCTGGGGATAAATGGGAAGGGGAAAAAACCAGGTATGCTACCCTGAAATCCTTAAAGCAGAAGTTGAGGAGGACTGGCAGGAACCATTGCAAAATGGCTGCTGGCGAGGTTGGGCCAATCACAAATATATAGGACTGATGATACTAGTTTTCATAAACTAGTAAACTAGGCCAGGATAATTTCAAGATTTTTTTAAATTAAAAACTGTAATTGTAGCCCTACTAGCCTCTGCTATCGCTTATGTCCAGTCCTGCTTATGGTGCACCTAACAGCCTGCTGCTGGAAGCAGGGCCAAGGACAAGATAGGACTTTGGTGTGATCCAGAAAGGTACAGGCGTGCCCCAGTATCCACTGATTTAGGATCCACAGATTCAGTTATCCACAGATCCCGTGGATAGTGGGATGCCTGTTTAAAAAAAAATAGGGGAACATTAAACAATTTTTTTTACCTTGTTGCAGCAAACCCACTGATGTTGCCCTATCTTTAAAAAGGCGTCCCCAGTATCCACGGTTTCAGGTATCCATGGGGAGGTCTGGAACAGAACCCCAGCAGATACTGGGGAATATCTGTAGTTGGAGTTCTTATAGGTAATTACACAGAACCTCCATTGTCAGAGACAGAACATTGTATCTCAAGCCATTCAATGCTGGGCTGCCTTCCAGCCCTACATGTGATCATCACAGGAGCATCAGGCTTTTGGGAGCAGGGTGCTGGGCTATCTGAATCCTAGATATGATTGGCAGCCCAATCCACCATAACTCCCTGTGTAGTGATGCAGCAACAGCAATATAGTGCCCATTTCATCATGTGGGGTGGTGGTGGTTTGGCCTCCAGGGGCTTCCTTGGGCAAGGGAACATTTGCTCCCTTGCTCAGCCTGCAATGCTGAGCTAATGATACTGCAGTGCTAATGATACTGCTGGCACAATATCCAGGAAGATGAATTGAGGCTTTACTTCCTGTTTTCTTGCCTTCTGAATTTTGCTTTACATTCTCCCACAGCTACTGGTGATTCTTGCAAATATATGCAAAGAGAAACACCCAGGCAGACACAGTTAGTCTTTAAAATACTGTAAAGTAGTAGTTATCCCAAAAGCAAACAGCATCCACCAGGAGACACCCAGGTCTCCTTTGCTAAGTTGCATCTGGTCATTTGCCCCAACCCAAGCATATCAGGTAGTGTCTTAGCCTGCTAGTTACCAGCTGTCAGTGCTTGTTAAAACAAAAAACAAAAAAAACCTCAACCACCTTCTAACCACTATAAGTCATTAAGCATTTCAAGTTCGCGCTACGAACAGCAGCTACTGCCAGTGCACTTCAACAGGGAATCGAATTAAACAAGATATGTCATCTCAGCTCAGCAGCAAGTTCTCCTTTTCCTGACCTGGGCGTTAGAAATGCTGAACCCTCATTTCCCTGGCAGTTCTCCTTGGACTGTCATCACCCAGCCTTCGTTTCCTCTGTAGCAGAAAGCACACTGCGCAATGAGCCCTTGAGGTCTGAAAAGAATAAGAAGATTCCTTGGTTCGATATTCTCCTCTCATCTTGGTCTTGTAAACATGCATAATACACACCATGTATTATGCAGTTTCACACCACGTTGCAGTGCGTGGTTTGCAAAATGTGGCGATCCCGGGCTCAAGAAAGCCTGGATGCTACATCCTCTGACTTGAAATCCCTGCATCCCAATCCCCCTATGTGCGGAAGCTGATTATAATCATTCAATAGTGTCTGAAAGGAACTTTGTATCTGCCCAGAACCTCCTGTTCAGTATTACTGTGCACATTACAGGATTGAGTCCTGTTCTTGAAAAGAGTTTCCAGACACACCTTGAGTCAAATTAATCCCTGCTCTTCTCCCAAAGGGGTACCAGGCAATGTGATCTAGCCCCATGCCTAAATGGCTGAAGTTAAATGAGGTAAATGGCTGAAGTTAAAAGAGCCTGTAAATGGCACAGATGTCCACAAGTGAGCAGTGGACAGAGGCCACTGGCCACATGGAGTATTCAACAACAATAAGGGTGCTGAAACAAATACAGTGGATTATTTTAATAGAAAGCAATGTGTTTTGCTGGAAAGGAGGTAAGAAAGCTATAGGCATGCATGTGAAATATGGTGTCAGGTACATGTACAGTAAAAGGACAAGAAGTCTGGTATTTTTTCCATCCTGCTTTGAGATCCTAACCTTAAGACTCCCCCCTCCCAAAGGTGTCATGCCCCCTCTCTTTTATGTTTTAATTACTGCCCATTTTAATCTTGATTTGCATGTCGAGCTCTCAGAAGTGGGCCATGCATGGACGCTACAAAGCCCTTGTCAGCCACTCCCCCAATAACAAACAGGAAAAAAGGCTTAAGGAGCAAATCACTTGCATGTTAATGAGACTGTTTGCTGGAGTCAAGAGAGAAAACAGCAAACAAACAAATGGACTGAATTCCAGCGGCAGCTGTTTGCTCCTTAATCTCGGCTCGTCAGAGCTGCCCTTTGATGGGACACAATCTACACAAACGATTGTGCTAAATCTTCTAATCTACGTCCTCATTATTACATCCCTTCTTACGCATGTAAATCAGGGACAAACTCATTTTAATATGTAGATAGATTATGGAAGGGGAGGGGAAAGGGGAGCTACTAATGGTGTCTGTGTGTCAGAGCCTTAAAGGGGGGGGTTAGTAATAAGGAGATTGGTGGGGAGGAAGGGGGGGGGCTCTGTCTGTGGAAAAGTGGATGGCTTGTTGTTGGCCTAGGAGGGAGCAGCTCTGCCAGTCTACTGAGGGGGCCAATAAAGCTAAGAGTCCTTTAGAAGAAGGGTCTTTAGCAAAGCATAGATAATGCAACTCAATTAAACAGAGCATGATGAGCCGGGGCGGGGGTGGGGAACATGCTACAAAATAAAATGAGAGTCAAGAGTAAGCTAAGAGCAACAACAGCATAACTGCAAAACTCCTCAGGGTGCGACTCTCCACCCCAGATGCACATATTCAATACAGTTCAGAGCAGGCAGATAGCAGGAAGATTTAAAAGGAGAAACAGTTGGTAATCTCAGTAATTACAGCCTGTAACTCAGCCTGTTTTGTTGTACGTACAGTACTTAGATGCTGCACAAATATTGAAGTACTCACAAATATTCACAAATGTGAAGTACTTAGGTGCAGGTAGGTCACAGCAAAGATAAAGCAACACTGAAAGAACACAGACTTATGGTGTTCTCTGTGGAATGTTATGGTCTAGCTAGCCTGACTCTCTTGCTTAGCTTTCTGCAATTAAATAGCCCCTTTTGAGCCTTGGCTGTTGAGAATGAGCATTTAGCTGCCAATAGGGTTTAAAATGCCTATTTCCTTTTCCAAAATTCTGCCAACTTTTGCTGCGTGCTTCTGAGCATGTGCACTCATTCTTTGGACAAAGCAAAAACATCCCCCCCCCCAAAAAGTAACTGAACACATGCAAAATGTGCAAGTAGCCTCAAAAAAATCGGCAAAAGAACAGATTGTCCTTTTAATAAAAATTATTAAAAGTAGGGAATTTAAAAAGGCACCTGACAACATAGGTTTTTCCCTGAATTTTTCATCTTCCTGGCAAATGAACAGGGGGACAAAATTTTGATTGGTTTTGAAAGAAAAAAAAAGGAAGTCAAGCTTCCAAAAAAGACATAAAATGTGGAATTTACTGGAAAAAAATCTTAACTTGTTCTAGCATATGACCTGATCAGGGTGCTACAAAGCAGTAAGAAACTGTCTATGAATTCCCACTATAAAATGATGGTCTATATCAGTGGTTATCAGTGGTTAACCATGAAGAATATATATTTTTTTCAATGTTTTGAGACTTCACCAAAAGGGTGAACATTTAGAAAGAGACCCAAATCATTAAGAACAAGTGCCAATCTAATCCAGCGTCCTGTATTTCACAGTGGCCCACCAGATGCTTCAGGGAGCACGCAAGGCAACCAGATACTTTTATCTCGCTGCCATTCACCTGCATCTGGCATTCTACAGTAGCCTTGCACCATCCCCAAGGAAGACACCAGACTGAGGTTGGGGTTTAACTTTATTAAACACAAGTGTAAATCATGAAACCTACTGAACACCTGTCCCTCCCTCCCAGTCTGGGGTAGGCAACCCCCCCCCCCAAAAAAAAACTGTCATCCATGGCCAATTTGGATGACAGAAAAAAAAATTCCTACCCAGCCCTCACGATGAGTGACCAGCTAATCTCAAACTGAACATACCTGTCATAGCTTGCATTCTGAGAACTATGCTGTTATCTGTCTGCTGACTTCAGGAACTTTTTGAATGGGATCAAGGTTTTATTTCTTGGGAGGCAACAGTCAAGAAACTGAGGAAAGCTGTCAGGGAGAAGCAAAGAGAAAATAGGAAGGAAGTAGATGGGGAAAATAGAATAAAGTTGGCTAGCTGTACCATGATCTGAATTTTTATTATTTTATTTCCACTACTTCTTTAGAAATGTAGTTGCCTTTTCATTATAGCAGTACTAGATTCTGTCATATGTGCACAACAATGCTCCTGGGAGCATTTATTGTGGATGCTGAAGGCTTCAGTCAGCTAACATCTTACTCTGGAGTACTCACTAATTGAAATGACATTAGTTGAGAATATGCAATTTGAGGATTGCAACTCTTTTCCAGCCATTCAGTACATGCAACCAATTTTCTTCTTGGTAAATGATCTATCAAGTGAATGAGTGAATTTGTTGTTCAGCCATATAATACACTAAAATGATTTTTTAAAAGCAGACTGAGACATCTGAAAGCTGAACGTTTGTAGAGCTAAAATATTTTGCTTACGCTGCAGTGTTCTGCTCTAAGAATTATTTGTAAAAGTGATGCCATCATCCCTAATTCAGGTGCTCCTGTCTTTTGAGGAAGTATCACAGGCCACTACTACAGTGGATCGGACTGCCATGCGGAGGGAGCCCATTATGACAGTGGAAGTAACTACAGCTGTTGTAAAATGGCTGGCGAGGGAGCACACAGCGCTGCAGCCTCCCCACCAGACCTCCCCACGCACACTGGACCAGGTAAGGCAGTGGTGGGGGTGGGCTGTGGGTAGGGAGAGGGGTGGGTAGGGGGCAAAATTGTGCAGGGAAGGGGAGGAATGGGAGCACGTTGGTGGTGGGAGGGGTACCCCTTCCTTTCCTCGGACATATACAGGCATGCCTTAGTATCCATAGGGGACAGGGTCCTGCCCCCCCATGTATACCTGAAACCATGGATAAGAGGGAACCTATGCTAACTATAGGGTTCTCCCCTGTCCTCACCCCAACCCCCAAGCAAGATTTTTTTTAGCAACCCAATATAAGACAATAAGAAGGTAAAGGGAGGCCCTGAACCGTGGATAAGTGAAACTGTGGGTACAGAATCCATGGATTCAGGGACCTACCTGTACTCCCAAACGAAGTGGCATATGTCTGAGGAGACTCATAGGCAGTCCTAGGGCTTTCCTGGAGGTTGGTATAAATGTTTTATACTTGCCTCCTTTTGCCCTCATGTCCTTCCTTTCTCCCCCCCCCCAACTGGATGCAGCATGTGTCTTTTTGGGTGCGGCTATATCAGTGGGGGTGAGTTAAAGGATAGATGTTTAACTATCCTGTTGAGCCCTGAGATGTTCTAAAGTCACAATGAGGTATTCTTGTCTCTGCAAAAGAGGTACAGTAAGCTCCTTTCATATCTTCCCTCACTTCATATCTTCACTCACTTTCTTGGGGGGGGGGTGCTAGGCAACATGGGGCTTGTGAGCTACCAGTAGCTCACAGCTGTTTTTGGCTCGAAGCAGCCGCCACCACTGAGTAGCCGGAAAGGATCGGGTGACAGCACAGAGCTGGCCAGCCCTGCCCTTTCCAGCGAAAGCCCTGAAGCTTTAGGGCTCACGAGCTCCTGGCCGGCATGTATTCGTGCGAGATGGCTGCTTGGAGCAGGACTAAGTGACTAGAGCCAGACAGGTGGCAGGAGAAGCAGCTTCTCCATGATGCTGTGAGGTGAAGCAGGCAACGTGCGAAGGGAAAGGAAGGAAAAAGAAAGATGGCTCCGTTTCCTCCCCAGAATGTTATGGTTGGGGGACCCCTGCCCTCCAAAGCATGGTGACCTGCCCTGCTCCCTTGCTCTGGAGTTTTCCCCCCACAGTTAAATGGGAGGGGGGGTAGAGAAACTAGGGCTGTGAGGCAGTGGTGTCATCTAAATGATTTAATAACAGGTACTCACTTTTGATTGGCACGTGTCGGGACCCGCCCACTGGAAGTGACGTCATAAGCCAGAAGTGATGTCGTGGCAGGAAGTGACATGAAAAAAGCCCTTTTTGAGGCCTCAGATGATTTTAAACTGACCCAACAGTTGCAACAGTATTCCACAGCACCCCCAGAATATGTTAAGGAGGCCTGGCATCATGTTAAAACCCCAGAGCAACTCATTTTTCAGTGGCAAGGAAAGGAATGGCTCCGCTCGCTGCCTGCCTGCCTGCCTGGCTCTGAGAACATGCAGGCAACTCAAACATGCAGAAAATTCAAACGTTGCAGAGGGCGGAGTCGACGAGTGGGCGGGCGAATGGGTGGGGCCAGCTGTAATCCTAGAAACCGGTACTCGCGTACCCCCGCGTACCCCCTGCATGACATCACTGCTGTGAGGGCTGTATTTATTAATTATCTGCTACAATGTGTTGTTTCTTGAAAGGCTTCTCTGCTCTGCTGCCTTGCTCTGATGACTTCTTTTCTACAGTTAAATATGGGGGGATCACAATAGCTCTTTGCCAGTTATTAATTATGTTAGCTCACACATATCTGATGGTTGCCTACCCCATTCTAGAGCGTGCACAGACATGAGATGAAGTACAGGTCCAACCTTTTTATACACTATTTTGACTCAACACTGATGGTCACCACAGATAAGAAGGACCCAGCTGATCTCTGGAGAAGGGGGAAAAACATGCTCCCATTCTAAAAACTTCAGTGAGAGAGGACCAAGGGAGGGGGTAACCTTTCTCAGAGCGAGCTGAAAATAGCAGCTCTAGTTTACTGCCTGAGTCGTGTTTTATGATTTATTTTAACTGCTTTTATTTAACATGGTTTTTGGTATCAGCAGGGAGTCCC
This sequence comes from Lerista edwardsae, assembly GCA_029204185.1. Taxonomy (NCBI): domain Eukaryota; kingdom Metazoa; phylum Chordata; class Lepidosauria; order Squamata; family Scincidae; genus Lerista; species Lerista edwardsae. Next base: position 5,395,290 of record JAJKFI010000038.1, read on the forward strand.
AGAACCAAACCCTAGTGGATAACAAGACATGACTGTAGTTACCATGGGGGAATCATTGATACATCTGTGCCTGCACAAAACAAGTCTCTGTACAAACACAACTAAACAAACTCTGTACAAGCATAGCTGCCTGCTTGTATACCATGCACACCTGCTAGGTTCTATGCACAGTGACAATTCCCCCTTTACGAAAAGGAAAATAAAGGACAAAATAATAAAGTGCTTTAAGTATGTTTTAAAATAAGGTTTTCTTGTTCTTTAAGACATTTGAATTTTTTTTTCTCCCCAGTATCCACAAAATGAGTACTAATTAAAGAAAAGTGTGTACACGTAACTGTTGAGGAATAGCTAAGGGAATAATTGGAGAATATAACATACCAGCACATCCATCTGCCACATATCCTTTGTATACTAAAAGGACATAAGAACATAAGAAGAGCCCTGCTGGATCAGGCCAAAGGCCCATCTAGTCCAGCTTCCTGTATCTCACAGCGGCCCACCAGGTGCCCCAGGGAGGCATGAGACAACAAGATGCTTGCATCCTGTTGCCATTCCCTTGCACCCGGTACCAGTAGCCCACCACCTTTGTAAGGAGGTTGCACAATCCATCATTGCCTATAGCCCACAATGGACCTTTCCTCCAGGAATCCGTCCAATCCCCTCTTAAAGGCATCAAGACCAGATGCCATCACCACCTCCTGTGGCAAAGAGTTCCACAGATTAACTACCCGCTGGGTAAAAAAAGGACGAATGATTAAATTGACTGAGCTACTGCCAGCTATTCTCTTTGGAACTACGATGGGTGCATCAACAGACCCAGACCTAGGAAGAACTCCAGGGAGCAAAGTGTTCCTTATCAACCTCCGACAGTAATCAAATACTGGTGGCAATATTTGGCCCTGGCCTGCTGCTGAGCCAGGGTGTTGTCAGTTGCAGGGCCTCTGAACAAAATTTTATCGGGGTACAAAAATCTTTTGGGCCCCTTCCTAAAGGGGGAGGGGCAAAGCAGAGCTGGAGAGGGTAGACTTGCCAGGGGTCCCTTATTATAAGGGACTTCCCGTATTTAAGATTTAAAAATTGTGTCCTGTATCAGTGTTGAACAGGGCTTTAAAAATCCCATTTCTAAAATTCTGCTGCTGCTGCTGCTTGCTGCTGCCTTGCCACGGCTAACTGCATGATTTTTATATTATTTCTGGTAACCATGGAGTGGTTTGATAGAAAGCAGTACCCGATACCTGTGTGTCCCTTATTGTCATTTTGGAAACCTGGCAAGTCTAGGAGAGGGTGACAAGAGGGGCGGACAGAACAGGGATGGGGAGGAGATGAAACAGTGTGGGGTAGAGTTGCAACTGTTAGAAAAACCTTTGGACCCCAAGCCAATGCATAGCTAAGAATATAAGAAGAGCCCCACTGGATCAGGCCAAAGGCCCATCTAGTCCAGCTTCCTGCATCTTGCAGTGGCCCACCAGATGCCTCAGGGAACACACAAGACAACTAGATACGTGCATCTCGTTGCCACTGCCCTTCATCTGGCACTCTGAGGTAGCCTAACTCTAAAGAAAGGATGTTATACTAACCATCATGGCCTGTAGCCTGCGATGGACTTTCCCTCCAGAAATCTGTCCAGTCCCCATTTAAAAGCATCTAGGCCAGATACCATCACCACCTCCTGTGGCAAGGAGTTCCACAAATAATTCAATGTGTTAAAAAAGTTTTTTTTTAATCTGTTCTAACTCTCCCAACACTCAGTTTTAGTGGATGTCCCCTGGTTCTGGTGTTGTGAGGGAAAAGAACATCTCTCAAATCAGGTCTACCCAAACAGACTCCCAAGTCTCTCTAAAATCTTTTAAATATAGAAAATCATTGCAGAAAATTAGAATATTCATATTTAGCTCACACTAGAATGGAAAATGTCATATTTGTACCAAAACTTATGTAGAAGTTGTAGGCCCTCAGCTATGTCCCTGAGCTCTTATATACTTCATTGTATCCAGATCCACAAACACAAGAGCTACTGTAGCAGACCAGTTCCCTCCAGATGTGACACTGTGTGAGGGAGTGTCTGGAACATATCCACGGTAGCACCCCAAGCATCTTGTATGCCTGGGTGAAATCGAAAAATGTACGATCCCACAACATTTCTGGGCCCCTTTTTTATCCTGGGCTGGGTACAAATTACCCCCTTTACCTCCATCTCGTGGTCTCTGGCCAATTAAAACAGGCTTTGATATGCTTTCTTCTGGAGAAACCCTTCCTGTATTCCTTTGTTCAGTATTGGGGAATGATAGGCCAGTCTCCAAACTTCTGTCTCTAGAAAAGGCAACTAATGGCATCTCAGGTCCAGAGGGCTCTGAATGAAACTGATTGTGTGGATCCTTTTCAGTCTGGCTTTAGGATTGAAACTGCTCTTGTTGACCTGGTGGGTGATCTACACTAGAGACTTGATTGGGGGAGTCCATCTCTAGTAGTCCTGCTGGATCTCTGAGCAGGAAAGGCATGCCCTGGTATCCGCTGGGGTTCCGTTCCAGACACCACGGTGGATACCTGAAACCGTGGATCCTGGGGCCGCCTTTTTTAAAGAAAGGAGAACATCAGTGATTTTGCTGCAACAAGGTTAACAAGGAGATTTTTGTATCCATGTATCCATGGTATCCAGTATCCATGGTATCTGTGGATAACTGAAATTGAGATGCAAAAAATGAACCTGTAAGGGTTAAAAGAGCTGAGACTTTGAGTGCAATCCCTAACTCCAGTTTGGCCAGCACAAGGGTCACCGTAAAGCATGTTTGGACTGCTCTCTGTCAGGGAGGATGGCTCACGTCTGTGACTCCGAGAGTGGTCCAAATATACTTACAGTGCCCCTTGTGCTGGCCAAACTTTGCTGACTTAGCTTATGCCGACCTAACTCAGTTTAGGATTGCGCCCTTTCCCGCTCCCTCTCTCTGAGAGCACAATCCTAACCTGGAGTTAGGTCAGCAAAGTTTGGCCGATACAAGGACCACCAGGACCACCATAAAGTGCGTTTGGACCACTCTTGGAGTCAGGGAGGATGGCCCACATCTGTGTGCTGGCCTCACTGACTCAAAGAGTAGTCAGAGATACGTACTTTATGGTATCCCTTGTGCAGGTCAAATTTTGCTGGCCTAACTGTGCCAGCCTAACTCCAGGTTAGAATTGCGCTCTAAATCATCCTTCCTTCCAGTAGCAGACCTGGGGGGGGGGGGCAAAAGCCCTGGGTGCTCAGCAGCCCTGGGTTGGGGTGGTAGTGATGCGGTCCATGCCCCCCACCCCCACTGTTTGGGGTGGGGGAAAGGGGACAGTAGGTATAGGATCCTATTCTCCGTGCCAGGCCATGTGGCCCGACACAGAGGCCCTCTCATCTGCCCTAGCAAAATAGCCAGCGCAGATGTGAGGAGCCCCATAGGTGGCCCTGCACCCTTACTTGGAGGAAGGGGACAAACATCCCCTTCCCAAGGAACCTCCAGCTGGCACAGGTAGGATGCAGTGGTAGCTGCTTGGCTACTGCTGCTCATATAGGAACATGGGCAGTTTACGAGTAGGCTATTAATGACTTGGCTTGTAAACCCAAAACAAATGGCCTGCATGTGTGACTTCCTACAAAGTCATTTTCTGTACAAACTGAGTTGATGCTAAATGCAATGAATATTGCTGCAAGTTTGTAATTATGCAAAATTCAGGGGACAGATTATACCTAAATGAAGCCAGCCATCTCATTGTCGGCAAGGATTCAATCTCTGCCTTCCCTTATATGTATGTTTTGATCTTCCAAGCTAGATTCCATGAAACATACATTGGAAGTATATTTGACTCTTAACTCTTCTGTTGCTTTCCATTCATAGCTACAAATATGAAATCATTCTGATAGCAAAGAGAGCCTCTTAAGTGCTATTTGTGTTTCAAAACTGGCAAGCAACATTTGGCCTGTGTGCTGCCATTAGCGTTTAGATGCTTGCAAAAATATGTCAGGCTGAAAGCTGGAAATGTATTTGACTGCTGAAGAAGTCTATGGCATTATTCCTAGACCGGAATTTTGAGGATCAAATCATCATCATCATCAAACAGTATTTATATTCCGCTTTTCAACACAAAGTTCACAAAACGGTTTACAGGCAAATAATAATAATAAAGTTAAATGGCTCCATCCCAAAAGGGCTCACAATCTTAAAAAAAAAAAATGCAGAACAGCAACAGCCACTAGAAAAGACACTGTGCTGGGGTGAAGAGGGACAATTACTCCCCCCCTGCTAAATCTAAGAGGAGCACCACTTGAAAAAGTGCCTCTTGCCCAGTTTAGCAGGGGAATTGTCCAGTTAGCAGGGGAACTGGGATGCAAATGGCATGTTGTGTGAAGTATATGCTAAACCTTTTGTATTTTTACTTAACAGCACCTGGATTGGGCCCTTGAAGATTGGGACAGCAACAAGGAGAAGTGGGGTTTAACTCTGCATCCACCATGGTCCCCGATCTGGGTCTTGCTCCCCCCACCGTTGAAGAAAAAGCTCCTATTGGCACAGAAGTGGACTTATTGCGGACAATGAGTTGATATGTACGGTCTTACTTTCCAAAATGTCTTCTCCACTGAGAATGAACTTATATACTTCTACAACACTGCCTATTAAAGAGGCATTCTCAACCCCCCTTCCCAATCATTGGTCTTACTGTTACGTAGCATACATAAAGACCCTTCAAGCTCAAGCTGTTGACTCTCCAACTCTTTTCCTGGGGCAAAATTGCATAAACTAACTTGATGGTGTGCGTCATACTCTGGAGCAGTGCTTTCCCAAACTTTTTAGCACCAGGACTCACTTTTTAATATGACAATTTATCACGTTTACTAGACAAAAAAAGGGATTGAGAAATAAAAATTATAGCTAATAATTTTAATTAATAGTTAATTAATAATCAGGGTCCTGTGCTCCTGAGGCTGCTAAAGACCTTACATATAGTATGTGTGTATAGTCATTTTGCTAGACTCTCCCCTGCTAACTGGGCAAGAGGCACTTTTCCCAGTGGTGCTCCTCTTATGTTTAGCAGGGGGAGAGTAATTGTCCCTCTTCACCCCTGCGCAGGGTCTTGTCTAGTGGCTGCTGCTGGTGGTGTTCTGCATTTTTTAGATTGTGAGCCCTTTTGGGACAGGGAGCCATTTAACTTTATTATTTGCCTGTAAACCGCTTTGTGAACTTCATGTTGAAAAGCGGTATATAAATACTTTTTTATTGATTGATTGATTGATTGACTCTCCCTAGAAATGGAGTTCAAGGACAATTCCCAAACCTTTACAGTCGTTCCAGGGTACCCAGAAGGCTGAATTGGAGAGCAAGATATGCATATAGGGATTTCCAGGCCAGACAAAAGGCTGCAACTGGGTTCACAAGTTAGAGACAGTACACGAGTTATTAGAGAAAATTGGAAAATGGGGGTATGAAGATTGCCTTATATCACAAGTTGGCATTTCAGCCACAAAAGCGCTCTCTCCATCCAGATTGCCTGCTGCAGCAATTATCTTCTGCAAACTGGGCAAGTAAAGAGTGCTTGCAAGGTTTTTTAGAAACATATATATTGCAGAAATGTTTCGCAACCACCAAAAATTGGCTCGCAACCGACTGGTGGGTCCTGACCCACAGTTTGAGAAACACTGCTCTGGAGTAATTCTTGGGAATGGTCAAAGTGTTGAAGATCTCACATGATACAGTAAGATGTTCTGATGTATGATGGAACATTCGGAAGGCCAGACCAAAATCTTATACACATACTGCAGCTAACTTGTGACTTCATACCATAAAGATATGGTATGGATTCCCTCTGGGGGAGAAAGGGGGGGATATAATTATGTGAATAGGACCCACACTTCTAAATTGTCAGAGGACATTTCTAAACTGTCAGTGGTCAATATTCATATAAAATTTTACACCCTCTTTGATACAACAGTGTTGTTCCTTTGAGACCATGAGATAATGATATAGCTGGGAAGAGGGCCTAGAAATTCTTGGCCCTTTGCTTGTTGAACTGAGTTGCCTTCTAAAGAGAGATTATGAGTTTGATTCAAGAACTGTACAATTTCACCAAATGTCTGACTAGATTAAAAGGAAACAATCAGATCATCCCAGGACAAAATAGAGCCATTATGACTGCTATTCAATGCCATCAGAGTAAAGTATGACCAGTTAGTTAAGCACCTTCAGAATACAGTCCTTGACATCTGGATTGTGCATGCTGAAGCAGTTTGTACTGATATTATGCTGACTAGTAGAGATTGAAATTATAATTAGGGTAACTAGCTATGTTTTCAAATAAAGAAGGCCAGTGGATGGATAAACAGATGTTTAGGGGTTTCATCCTTAGTTCAGTCCCTTTATGGGATTAGTTTTCCCCTTAGCTACCACTGGTGGAATCCACATTGGAGGAGTCTATTTCAAGGGTCCCCACTGTACATTTGGCTTGCTCATCCACTGTGTTTTTAACAAGCTTAAGAAATTGGGTTTACCCAAAGCATATGAGAACCTTCAAACAATCAGGTTTGACTATAGATCTCAGCACAAGTTGGCTGAAATGGAATATAAATATAACCAAAGCTGCAGTCCTATAAACCTTTCTGAGAGTAAGCCCTCCTGAACACAGTGGGTCTGACTTCTGGGTAAACACGCATGTGATTCTGTTGTTATCAATATGGTATGTCCAGCGGCGGCATTCACCTGGTACGCTGGGCGGGACTTACCTTTGAGCGGCAGTCCGCCCGTTGTGTCACGCCGCGTTCCGCCGCGTTCCCACCCACCCCGGCGGGCGGGAAAGCGGCGGAATGTGGTGTGACGCAACGGGCGGACTGCCGCTCAAAAGTAAGTCCCGCCCAGCGTACTGGGTGAATGCCGCCGCTGGGTATGTCCGACCCAGCCACGGTTCCCTTATGTGTTCTGAGGTTTCACTTGAAGGAAAAAATACTGCTTTCATGAGCTAAACTATTCATAACTAAGGTTACTAGGTACAAACTGGGACAGATTGCCTATACCTTTAACTTTGTATAGAAGAGGAAATTTTGGCAGATGCAGCTTTTGAAATCCTTCCATAATGAGCTGCACCTGAGCAAAATCCCTCTTACAAAGTTTAAAGGTATAGGCATTCTGTCCCAGATTGTATCTGGTAACCCTATTCATAACAAAAAAGTTATATGATTTGCCCTGTGATGCAAATACGTTGCATTTTTTCTCCTATGAAAAAAACCACAACTAATACTGCAAAGCATGCCCCGGTATCTGCTGGGATGCTGTTCTGGACCTCCCCGTGGATACCTGAAACCGTGGATACTGGGGTCACCTTTTTAAAGATAGGGAAACATCAATGATTTTGCTGCAACAAGGTAAAAAAAATGATTTGTTTGATGTTCCCCTATCTTTTTAATAGGCGTCCCAGTATCCAAATAACTGAAACTGTGGATACCAAATCAGTGGATACTGGGGCATGCCTGTATTTAACTATTCTAATGAAAAAGTTATTATTTGCCCTGTGATGCAAAACTATTGCACTCCCCCACCCCCTGGTGGAAAAATACAGCTTTTCCTCCAGGCTAGCATTTAGAGCAGGGAGGCAGTCTGCTCTTCCTGGCCCACAAGTCTGATCTAGACATGGCAGCCTCTAGTGGCCCTGTTCTGCTCCATCTCAAACTGAAGGAACTGACCATTTGGACTGCGCACCTGCTGTGCCCTGCCAGGGAGCAGTGACCGCTCCCAAAGACTTCCGATTAGGTCACTGGCCTTGCAGAAATTGGACTCTCCCCTCCCCCACCTCTGTACACAACTGTTCCTCATTTACATAAATTATCCCTACTCAATTATCTGTCCAGATGTCCAAATTGTGCCACCAGTGATCTGTGAATGAATTAAAAATGGAATATAATTTAATAATAACTGATTAGAAAGAGATTAGTTGTTATATAAAAAGGAAAAACCAAGAGATAGCTAGTTGCCCTTAATCCGAGCCAATCCACAATAATTATAGAAAATACAGTCTCTCTCCCCCACCTCCATCTCTCCCGCCTGCCTCCGTTTTCCCTCTTTTTATATTCTACTAGCTTGTCCTTACCCGGCGTTACCCGGGTATGTATGTATCCCAAGCTTCTATTAGACAGGAAAAGGAATGAATTCTATCTGAAGTGTAAAATCAAAGTAATTTTATGTACAGGAAATTAAAAATATAAGTACAGTATAAAAATTATAAAGTAAAATCTTTTACAAATTCACTATAATATAATTTAATGGAAAACTTGATTATAAACAACATTTTTAGTTTCACCTCCAGGAGCAAGAATAAATACATTCTTGGGTGAACCCACCCTTGAGCAAGCAACATAAAGTTGTCCGTGGGAGAAGCATGGCAATCTGAAATCCACTCCGCAGTACTTAATAGACTGCCCCTGTGACTTGTTGATCGTGATCGAGAATGCAAGTCTCACTGGAAATGGCAATCTCTTAAAGTTAAAAGGGAGATCTGTCGGAATGAGTGTTTCACCCTCTCCCTTTCTTGTTAAGATAGTCGCTTTAATTACATGACCCAGCATCTTCTTGACACACAGCCTTGTGCTGTTGCAAAGTTTTGGCGGGTCGAGGTTCCGTAGTAAAATAATTGGAGATCCCACTGTAAGTAAATGACGATGTGGTGGCAATCCAGCCAGATCAAGTGAGTTTAGGAAGTTTGATGGGAAATGGACAACCTCATAGGCATCTACTACGGTATCTATAAATTTGTATTCAGTGACTATGCCTGGTAACATGGCAAGTATTTGATTGGAGTCCAAGACCAGGGCATAATGATTTCTAAAAATTTCCAGAAGGTTCTACAGAATTCTATTCGTTCTATTTGACTGCACTTGGGCTTACATGTCATGTCACCAATCAGCTTAGCGACCCCGAAAACTATGGATTTGACCCTAATGTCAGTCATTTTGGACATTTTATTTTTCACCCCTTCTCAATCCCCCCCCATGCCAATGGGGGCTGAACGTGGACTTACACAGCATCGGGACTGTCACTTTTCATCTCAGTGACCCCGAAAACTATGGAGGGGACACTAATACAGGCCGTTTTCGATTATTTTTACAGGTCACCCCCTTCCCACCCCCACCCGTAGGGGTGCTAGGGGTGTCTCACCCCCACAGTACTTCTAGAAGTGGGATAGTTGTGAAATCTGAAATCAAATGGTGTCCTCAATGCCACCATCAGCGTGCTGCGGATATTCTATTTCCAAGCATTGTATCTTGCACCCCTTCTCACACACCCCCATGCTGATGGGGGCTGAACTCGGACTTACACAGCATCGGGAGAGTCACTGTTCATCTCAGCGACCCCAAAAACTATGGATTCGACACTGTCAGCCGTTTTCAATCATTTTTACATGTCACCCCCTTCGCACCCCCACCCCTAGGGGTGCTAGGGGTGCCTTACCCCTGCAGTATTTCTTTCCAGATCGTAAGGCATATGTGTACCAAGTAAATCGCTCCAGGCATTCCAGAGTTATGCTGGAACACACATACATACGCACATACATACACATGTTCATTTTTATATAGATAGTTTGCTTTTCTCTTGCTTGAGATTCTTTCAGGGTTTTTTTCTCCTATATGTTCTTTCTCTCTGCCAACATTATGTCTGCCCTTTCGCTTCCTTATTTGATGGGTCTATACTAGCAGACATGAGCCCTCTTGGTCTGTTGATACACTTCTATTAACTTCAAACCCCTGTGCAGCATCCAGCCAGCAAGAGCTTTCAGCTGTCTCGATTTTTCCTTCTCCACAATTACTCCTCTGGCTCACAACATTGTGACATTCTCCTCCACCGAACAGTTTACCAACTTCTAGTAATGGTGCCAACAGTGTACTATGCATTGTAGAAAACACAACATTGATCCAACCTTTTCTTGTACCCCAAATAACCACTATGGGGTTGTATTGCAACAAACCACCTGTTTGGGAGTGAACCGTCAGTTCGGAAGGTGGCTTTCGATGCAAAAGAATACGGGGGGGGGGGGAGGGAAGAGTTAAGACATTATTCTAACTTGCACAGGTGCATCCTAACCTGTGCTGCATCTTAACGCAAGTTAGGATGGCTCTGGAAGTCTCCATGGGGCATAGGGAGTATTGTACTTTCTCACCCAGTGGTGGGATTCAGATAAATTAACAACCGGTTCTATGTCCTTCAGGGTGGCCTTCAGGGCCATCCGCTGCCTTTCTTCCCTCTCCCAACCTAAAATTAGCAACCGGTTCTGCAGAATAGGTGAGAACTGGCTGAATTTCACCACTGGGTAAACCCCAGCCAGGCTGATGGGGCTTCTTGGATCTGCACTTGCTGTTTAGTAGGCAAGTCCAAGCAGCCAACAGTGGCCTGAAGTGGGGCCGCACGGCCTGCGGCCAGGGGTTAGAATCCGCCATAACTGCCGGATCCTGACTCCACCCCCACCAAACTGCCCCAATCGCGATTCACCATCCCCTCCTTCCCCGAAAACCCCCCACGCTGGCAGAACTAGGCCAGGGTGGGGGGGCTTGCCTCCAATCATCTACCACACAACTGGGAGTGCAATCCTAAGCTGTGCTGGAGGGCCTGCGCTGTATCCAGTGCAGCTCTGGAGTGCTGAGGAGCCTCCCCTAAGGGTTCCTCAGATTTAGCACCCACGCAACCCGAATTGGGGCTGAGTGGCCTGGGGACGGAGGCTTGAATGCGGCCTCACGGCTGCCCACCCCCCTCCTCAGGCTGGCATGCCTAACGGCCCACCTGCCCACCCCACCCAGTTCCTCTGTGAATTCACAGATAAAGAACCATTGGTCCTATGGGATCGATAGAGTTAGGTGCAAGGGGTATCTTATCTGCCATCAGAAGAATCCAGCAGAGACCCTCAGGAAGCCAACAAAGTGCAGCAGGAAGGGCCAAAAGACCTCTGAATGCTGCAGAGACCTTCCAGGGGCTGCAGGGACCTTCAGCATAGCACCTGAGACCAGCACGGACCCCTTAAAGATGGCTGGTGGATGCGTCTGCCTGCCATTTTAAAGGGATCAGCACTAGTCGCAGGTGCCATTCTGAAAGTTCCTGCAGCCTTCAGAAGGTCTTTGCATAGTGGACAATGAGGACAGAGGCTCAGATAACGAGGAAAGTAGCAATTCTGCCCCTTGCAGATACACAAATTCTCAGACAGCAAGTTCCCATACAAAGAGGACTGATTGTATATGCAATTATTCCAAAATCCAGGCAAATCTAAAATACAGGCAATGTCCCATCCCAGGTTGTCTGAATTTATGGATACATAAATGAGCTTTTCTGGCTAGATTAAGCTGCTATCTTTTATCTAGCCAGATTTTGTTCTAGAGTTAGTGCTAGGAATCAATAAGAACAACATTTAGGGTGCAATCCAGTGGTGGGATTCAGGGGGTTTGCCCAGGTTCTATAGAACCGGTTGTTAAATGGCTGGGCCTCGCCCACTCACTTACCTCAGCTGGCTTCGGTTTTTTTTTGGCTCCGGCTATGACATCATAGAACCGGTTGTTAATTTATTTGAATCCCACCACTGGTGCAATCCTAACCTGAAGTTAGGCTGGCACGGTTAGACCTACAAAGTTTGGCTGGCCCAAGGGACACTGTAAAGTATGTTTGGACCACTCTCGGAGTTAGAGAGGATGGCACACAGACTCCCTGACTTTGAGTGTGGCCCAAACGCGCTTTACGGTGGCCCTGGTGCCAGTCAAACTTTGCTGGCCTAACTGTGCTGGCCTCTTGGTTTAGGACTGCACTCTTAAAAATATAATGATGGTCACATATGACATTGGGGAAATGAGGCACATAGCTAAACATGAGGCACATAGCTAAACAATAGCAGAGTAGATGCCATGGTGTAAAAGGGCCCCTAGATCAATGGCAGCGTTTTATGAGAGTGCCCTCGACCTGTACCAAGCAAAGTCACGTGTAAGAGACTCGCACGCTAGAACCGGCCTTATGGAGAGTGTCTTCTCTGGTTACCTCACAATATGGTTTGGATCTATAAGAAAGTGGTGGGCAGGCGGATGGGGGGGATTATTATTATTATTATTATTTATTTAATTAATTTATACCCCGCCTTTCTGCCCCATGGGCACCCAAGGCGGCTCACAACAATAAAATACAATAAAACACAGTATTTGACAGTTAAAAACAATAATTAAAAACAATATTAAAATAATTAAAAATTTAAAACAAGCCCCGTGGATCCTAAATATACAAAGAAAGCCAGCCAGCCTGTCAACAATTAAAGGCTTGTTGGAATAAAAAGGTCTTCAGCCCCCACCGAAACATTGCCAAAGAGGGAGCAGTTAAGGATTAGGTTCCTTAACACTGAATGAAACGTGTTGCAGGAAATTCAACAGAAAGGATACGGGAGCTTCTAGATCAATGGTTTTCAAACTTCCCACTTTTTACAATGACAATCTGTCCAGGACCCAGCGCAAGTGATGTCATGGCTGGATGTGCCATCATTATGATGCCAGAGCCTGGTAGTCCAGTTCCTTACCAGCGCACTTACCATATCAAATCAAAAGAATTCAAACGAAAGCCCT
>JAJKFI010000038.1:5408272-5419933 GCA_029204185.1 Lerista edwardsae
AGGGCTTTCGTTTGAATTCTTTTGATTTGATATGGTAAGTGCGCTGGACTATGGTGCTTTCCTGAGAATGCAGCAATAAATTGGGTTATTTCTCAGCCATTTTCCAATAGCAAAGTGAATCAGAAAGGGGAAAAAGCCTATTTGAAACCTTGACAAAAGTAGAATAATCAGACGATCTTCCCCCTTTCCAGTGTCCCATCTTTCCCTATTTTCAGTTATGGCTGCACTAGGTGCTACTTGACCCACCTAAATTGGCTCATATAACCCACCTAGTTGATCCCAACCCACAGTTTGAGATACACTGTTCTAGATCAGTGGTTCTCAAATGTTTTAGCACCAGGACCCACTTTTTAGAATGTGTCCAGGACCCACCGGAAGTGATTACCGGAAGTGCTGACAGTGTGATACAAGAGCCTGCTGCTTTCCTGAGAATGCAGCAGTAAGTTGGGTTATTTCTCAGCCCTTTTCCAACAGCAAAGTGAATCAGAAAGACAAAAAGCCTATTTACAACCTTGACACCAGCAAAATCGCCTTCCCCTTTCCAGTGTCCCATCTTCCCATATTTTCAACAGGACTGCTCTAGGCGCTTCACAACCCACCTGAAATTGGCTCACGACCCACTGGTGAATCCTGACCCACAGTTTGAGAAACACTGTTCTAGATTGTTGGTAGTCAACCTGTTGACTACTTCTCAAACTCTGTTTTTTAAAGAAAGAAAATAAAAGGACAGGACCCTTGAGGCTTTCCTACTGCAGGTGGGGCAGGCTAAGCTATTGGGGGATGAGTGTTGGCTGGCTGGCAGGGTAAACGTGCTTGGGGTGCAGAGGCGTTTCTACAGGGATGGCAAATCTCTAAGTGTTGCAAGAAGCCTTACCCTGTGTGTAAATCCCTCCTCTCCCTTGCTGCTGTAGCCAGTAAGCAACGCCAAGATGTTGCTGTTCCCTGTGACGATTGGCTAAAACAGTGCAGGAGAGGAGTGATTTCCACTGCAAAGTAAGGCTTCTTGCAACACTTAGAGCTTTGCCATCCCTGTAGAAACGCCACTGTTGGGGTGCCTTATTTAGGGTGGGCGTCCCACCCAGAGCAGAGCTGCCAGGCAGAGCAGTGGTTTGGCCGTAATTAGCAGCATTACCAGAAAGAAAGTCCCCAGCTCTGATCTCCAGACCTGAGGCCACAAGGTCCCTGCTCTTCCGCTTCCCTTTCCACGCTGCTGCTCCACTATAAGCCCAGCAACAGCAGCAGCAGCAGCCAGCAGCCAGCTTCCCTCCGCCCGAGGACGCCTCCATTTGTATTTTCCAGCAAATGATTAATTGTTGCTTTGCATTTCCCGTTAATGCTGCTAATCCAATGGCTCCGTGTTTGGCTGCTAACCTGGTGCCAGGCATTGGGGGTGGGCAGCGGTGGGTGGAACGGAGTCCAGGGAGGGGAAGCGACCGACCGGCGCAGCAGCTGTAATTATTCCCCAGACAAATCTCCGTCAACGGAGAGGACTAGAGAAATCGCGGCCCATATTGCACGGCCTGCCGCCCCCACCCGCCAGGATAATTTGAGACTCAAATCCCAGCAAAGACCTGCTACAAATTGCTGCAAATTAAGCTGATTTTGCCCCGAATGAGGGATTTTCTGCTGCAGATCAACCCTTCCCGAGAGCTGATGAGGTGGGGATTAGAGAAGGGACTGAAATCAAAGGGACGGGATGAGGCGGGAGGCTGGGAGGGGGGCGGGAGGGGGGCAGGCAAGGAAGGAGGGAGGAAGTGCCGACAAGGGTCGGCCTAGCAGTGAAAGTCCCGGAGCATTAGCACTTATTGATTTCTACTTTACTGACATTTTATTCTATTACCAAGTTTCCGATTAGCCTTTAAAAAAAAAAAAGCCGAGGGAGGCAGAGAAGACATCTTGGTTTTTGACCTCAGGGCACTTGCTTGTATCTCATCCTGGTTTTAAAAAGCGGGGAGCTCGGCAATCTATGTATTTATTTTTCCACGTTTTTAAACGACCCTTCCTCCAAAGAGCTCGGGGTTTTGTATTTAGTTCTTCCCCTTCTTTTGTCCTCGCAACAACCCTGTGAGGTAGGTACAGCTGCGAGACAGTGACTGGCCCAAAATCACCCAAGAAGCTTCATGGCTAAAGGGGGATTTGAACGAAGGTCCTTTCAGGTCTAACTCCCAAACCACTACACCATCCTGCCTTCTTAAGGGAATGTCTTTCAAGTGTCGTAGACACTCTGTGTGTCAGAATACTTCAGTCTTACTGGCATTTCACCAAAGGGACTCTCTGCACAGACAGCCCTATATTGGTGTCATAAGAAGAGTCCCATTGGTTCAGGTCAAAGGCCCATCTAGTCCAGCTTCCTGTATCTCACAGTGGCCCACCAGGTGCCTAAGGAAGCTCAGTAGGCAACAAGATGCCTGCATCCTGTTGCCACTCCCCTGCATTCTGAAGTAGCCTACTCTTAAGGAGAATGCACCACCCATCATGGCCTATAGCCCACGATGGACTTTTCCTCCAGAAATCTGTCCAATTCCCTTTTAAAGGCACCTAGGCCAGATGCCATCACCACCTCCTGTGGCAAGGAGTTCCTCAGATTAATTACCCTGGGTTAAAAAGTATTTCCTTTTATCCGTTCTAACTCTCCCAACACTCAGTTTTAGTGGATGTTCCCTGGTTCTGGTGTTGTGAGGGAGGGAAATTTGGTGTTGTGTCATTTTGCCCTGGTGTGCGAAAGGACAAGTGTAAGTCATCATTAACAAGAATAAAACTTGTGGAGAAGAAAAAACATGTATGTTATTGAGAGCAAGTGGTGCGCAAAGATATGTGTTAGAGTAGTGACTTTCAACCTTTTTCATCTCACAGCACACTGACAAGGCACTAACATTGTCAAGGCACACCCTCAGTTTCTTAATAATTGACAAGGCACAAGGCTCTGCCAGTGGAGAGTTCACACACCCCATTGACTCTACTAATCAATGACCTTCCCCCAAATTCCAGCAGCACACCTGTGAACCACTTGTGGCAGACCTGAGTTAAACCCTCCTGCCCTCTGATTTCCCCCTATAAATAGCCTCTACCCATTTAGTCTTGGGAACAAACTTTTAATTTCTAAATATGCTCTAAGAACACCTGGATCCAGCTTTGCTCCTAGAAGGGTAGGTGGCAGGAGTGCTCTTGCCCAGCTTTGACTTGATCGCCAACTGTGGCCCTTCCTCAAGAAATCAGGCCGTTAACTGGCTGTTATCACCCATGTTCATTTCTTGCAATGCACTCTATGTGGGCATGCCCTTGAAAATAATTTGGAAACTGCAGCTGGTGAAATATGCTGCTGTCCAGTTGTTGAGAGGGTCCTCCTGAAGGGTGCGGGTTCACTCCTAGAAGCTACAGTTCTGTACAGGCATGCCCCAGTATCCGCTGAGGTTCCATTCCAGACCTCCCGTGGATACCTGAAACTGTGGATACTGGGGACGCCTTTTGAAAGATAGGGGAACATCAGTGGTTTTGCTGTAACAAAAAAAAAAAAGAGATTTGTTTAATGTTCCCTTATTTTTTTAATATGTGTCCCAGTATCCATGATATCTGTGGATAACTGAAACCATGGATGCCAAATCAGTGGATATTGGGGCACATGTGTACACATGTTCCAGAGAGTCCCATTGATTCTCTCATGAGACTTCTTTTGAATAGACATCAGAGCCATACTTGGCTTGCGGTGCGCCTTGGGCGGGGTGACGTTACCGAGGGAGGCAGGCAAGGAAGGAGGGAGGAAGCGCTGACAAGGCACAGCTGCCCCGCCCCCATGCATTGTCAGGCCACACCTCTTCGTGCCTGGAATCGCTCCATTTAGGAGTGATCCAAACTCAAGGGAGGCGCCACTGCTCCCAAATGCAGCTAATGCTCGCCTGTGTTCGCCTCCCCCCACTGCACACTCCCTACGCCTCTGGTAGACATACCTAGGATTGCGTATGTATGAGCTTCACTGTATTTCCATTTTCTTCTGAGTGCAATTCATGATGCCTGCCATTACTTTCTTTAATTTCTCTAAACCATTTCTTAAGGACCACCTGCTCCCACATGATCCTGCCTAGCTGTTAGGATTGGTCAGCATGTCGTCGTCATCTAGAAGGGCTCGGTGTGAGCACACAAGAGGAGGCATTCTGCAAAGTTGTGTCCAGACTTTGGAACTCCTTCCCTTGGGAGGTTCTTGCTTCCTTGTCCCTTTTTGTTTTTCAGGAGTTTTCAACATCCTTTTTTCCCCGCCTGCATTTTTGGATCAGATTATGGAGGTCCCTCTGATTTAGTTGTTTTAGACGGCTTTGCAATTGTTGTGCTTGTATTTTTATGTTTTATGGTATAGTGTTTATTCATTGATGCATTCAAGTACTTCTAGTACTGTACTTCTACAGTATTTCTAAATTAAAAAATCTGTTGGTGGAGGCAGTCCTTAAGACTAGAGGAAGAAGATAGGTTTTTCAGAACTGTAAATTGATGGTCACATGACAGGCTTCATTACCTTTAGTGTGTACAATTCCTCCCACTATGGCTTCTATAGGCAGATGTTTCTAATACTGCAAAATTTGCAAGTTGCAAAATTTACTTAACCAGAGATTAGGTAAAGGTTTCCTCACTACTGAATAGTCTAGTCGTGACTGACTCTAGGGAGCGGTGCTCATCTCCGTTTAGTTTCTAAGCCGAAGAGCCGGTGTTTGTCTGAGGCCAAGCTTCTGTGGTCATGTGGCCAGCATGACTATACGCCGAGGTGCACAGAATGCCATTACCTTTCCACTGAAGTGGTAGCTATTTACCTACTTGCATTTTTTACGTGCTTTCGAACTGCTAGGTTGGCAGGAGCTGGGACAAGCGACGGGAGCTCACTCCATCGCGTGGTCTCAAACTGCCAACCTTCTGGTCAGCAAGCTCGCAACTCAGCAGTTTAACCTACTGCACCACCACGTCCCCTTAACCAGAGATTACAATAGCACAAAAGAAAACAAGCAGCACTGTCTTTATCATATCACTTACAATTCCCTTAGAATTTCTTATCTGGCACAGCTGAGGGCTAATTGATGTGTTAGCTTTTGTGGCTCCATTAAAGCAAAATAGAAACATTATAAAGTCTTTCCCACATGGATAGTACATCCCATGGCAGGAAAAAGTAATGTGAGAATTTAAGGTTTGACTGGGCAATTTCAGAAATTGTGTCTTTTTTTCTGCCTTCACCCTCTCCTCTGGCTTTCTGTCAGTAGATCCTTATTTCTATATGTTTGCACAGGAATGCATGTTGTGGGTATCTGCAATTGCACCATTAAAGATTTTATGTTCTGCATGTTAAAATTAAAGAGATATATGTGCAAATAGTCACTACGAATGTAATCAACTTGATTTAATACTAATAGGTACTAGCAAATGGAATTTATGACTTAAAAAGAAGTGATTTTAAAAAATAATAAATACAAGTACTTTGTGCAAAACAGGAAAAAAAAATCTCAATCTGAAGAGTTTATTAGAGTCTAATCCCTCACCAACAAACGAAACCAGGGCTGCCCACCCAATAATCCCAACTGCCATTAAAATATTAAACACAAATCTAATCGTCTCTTTATCCAAAATAAGCGACTTTTATGTTGAGAGAAAATGTCTAACCCTTTGGGAAGAGAATTACTCCTAATGTATCAAATGGAATTCAGTCAGGAGGGTGAAACTGGGTTTAAAAATCAAATGAGATAGTAATAGAGAGAAAGCATAGTATGACAAATTAAAAACACTCATTTACACAAATTAAAATCCCCCTATAGAAGGTGTAGCATTGCAAGTGAGACTCCACGGAGCAGTCTTGTTTCTTCCTTGTGCAGAAGGGGTCTCTTCAGGCAGAGAGAATTCATGATTGGATGTTGTTCAAAAGAAAGTACTCAGTCATAATTCTCACCTCCTTCAGCTGGTCTCAAATATGTACTACTCCAATTACTTATATGTGTCATACCTGCAATGTTCCGAGGACCCATCATTCAGAAGAAGAGAAGCCTGGAAAATCCAAGAGAATTGTGATGGCCCTCAATGCCTAGAGGTTACTTTTCAACTGTGTACAGAATTGAATTCATTGAGTGGCCATGGGCAAGTCCCTGTTCCTCCATTTCATTATAGTCAAGTCACCTTCGTATCAAATCAATAAGCTCAAAACATGTTTGGACCAATTATGGTAACCCCAAAAGAATTTATTTAGGATAGTGCAGTTTTTCTCAAGCTGTGGATCGAAACTCACATGATGGGTCATGACCTAATGTCAGGTGGATCGTGGAAAGCTGGAGCAGCCATCTTGGAAGTTGCAGACCTTACTCTTGCTATATTCCTTTTGTGACTGTTGACAGTTTCCAAGTGAGGATTTTTTTTTAAAAAAATTGTTTTTAGTCCCACGCTTTTACATAACATATTGCCCTAAACTTGTTTTCTGTCAGGGTTGTTTCATGGTTGTGCAATTGCTCAGTCCAAGAATTCCAGTTTGCATTCCAGGAGTGTCATTTGATTACGTCACAATGTTGACACTTCCTGCTTGATGATGCCACTTCTGGTTATGACATAACTTCCAAGTTAATGACATCACTCCAGGTGGGTCCCGACACAAGTGCCATTCTAAAAAGTGAGTCCTGGTCTAAAAGGTTTGAAAACCACATGGATAGTGAAAGCAACAGGGTAAGATATTGGAAAACCGAACAGTTGTACAGCAAAATGAAACAATATAGACTTCCAGCCTACATTTGATTCCGAAAGACACAGAAGTTACTTTCTCACATGTCAGTTTGTTGTGGATTTTATAGTTAGGATGCCAATTCTGTGCCTATCCTAGATTTATCTCAAAACGTTGTAAACCTTCTCTGGATTTGGCACTGCAATTTTTGTCTTTTTCTTGAAAATATCAGAAAACCTTCCAAACTAGTTTGCTCCAGCTATTCTTCTGCGAGAGTTTGGCCCTTCTCATATAAACTCCTTCATGGTCACAAGCCAAAAGGTGACCATAGCAAGCCAGTACCCAGATGTGACACTATGTTAAAGAGGAATGCATGTATGCATTCCTCAGCCCCATGTGTATGGCTTATGGCGCCATCTACCATTGTGTGCCTCCAGCATCCCTCATGCTTCAGAAAGTCAGACTGGAAAACATAAGATCCCAGGAAATTTCAGGGCCCTCACTTTTGGCTTCTGGGTGCCCTTTTTGACCCTGGTACCCCCTTTACCCTCCTCTCATGGGCCCTGGGATCAGGAATGCTTGCTTCTGAAGCACTGAAATAGGGAAAAATGTTCTTCTGTTTTGAATTGTGCATGCAGGCCTTTGTGCTTCGTGTACAAAGAGTGCTTTGCATCACATTTTAGGTTGCAGTCTTTCACACCAAGTGTATATATAACCGTGTGTGTGACCAAAGTTCTATTATAAGCCAAAGTTCGATAATCAACTTCCTCAATTTACAAAAGGCATTTGTCATAGTTCACATTTCCAAATGATTTTGAGACTGTGTGGCTGGGAGTGGCATGAAGGGACCAGATTTGGAAAACCAGTAGTCTCATAGAGAGGGAAGCATAGTTATAAGGAGAGAACACCGAACTGAGTAGGACACTCAATCTCTTCCTTTTTTCCATCAGAAATCCTGCCAGCAAATTGGCACTGCAATTTTTGTCTTTTTCTTGAAAATATCAGAAAACCTTCCAAACTAGTTTGCTCCAGCTACTCTTCTGCGAGAGTTTGGCAGAGTTCTGAGTTCTGAGATTTTACCAGACTCTCTGAGTTCTGAGATTTTACCAGTTCTGAGATTTTCCACTCTCATATTTCTACTTCAGGTATTATTATATAGCAATGAGTACCAGAGACCTAGTAAGTATTCATGCAACTGGCAAATATTTTTAAATGATACACATGACAAAATATGTGCATGTGTGATTATATGAATGGCAAATGTGACAAAAATATTATGTTCCATTGGTTGTTTTAAATATGTATTTATTTTACTAAACTGCTTTGTGAAATGCAGTATACTGTACTCTTGTTGAAATGCAGCATACTGTCTAAGTATTCTTAATAATAATATTTCAGTAATTAATAAATGGATGTATTTGTCTACTACCTACTGGCATGTAGTCCTCATTTTGCCTATGTATAATTTCAGTCTTCTACAATTTTTTTTCTTAATTTTTTTTTCATGAGGAACTCTGAAAACCTGATAGTGCCAAATTCTGTCAAGGAGCAGCTCAAAGACGTATGGAACATGCAGTCCTGGCTGTATTTTGTAATATATCTTATGCTCTCTCCGTATGGAAATGTAACTGGACGCTTGAAAGATACAGACCTCATTGTAACCGTATGGGAACAAAGATGCTAGCTAGTTTTATATCTTCCAGAAGATAACTTGTGAGAGGTTTCTTGCCCCTTTGTGCCATCTGAACATCAATCAATCAATCAATCAATCAATCAATCAATCAATCAATCAATCAACAGGTACTTATATACCGCTTTTCAACATGAAGTTCACAAAGCGGTTTACAGGTAAATAGTAATAATAATAATAATAAAGTAAAATGGCTCCCTGTCCCAAAGGGCTCACAATCTAAGAAAAAGGCAGACCACCAGCAACAGCCACTAGAAAGACTGCGCAGGGGTGAAGAGGGACAATTACTATCCCCCTGCTAAATATAAGAGGAACACCACTAGAAAAAGTGCCTCTTGCCCAGTTAGCAGGGGTTAATCATCAAGCTTGGATGTGCTCTACAAGTCGTATATTATATGTGCATTTGTTTGCTTTGTTGCATCAGGGACCCATCTAAAGAGAGATTTTAAAAGTACTACAGTTGTGCTCAGATAAAGTACAGATTATATTGCACTGAGGCCACCATTTCTAAATATATTTGAAAAAGAAGCAGCAGGCACAATTTCTGAAGAAATTAAAGGCAATGACAGATAGTCTCTATCTCTGCAACAGTAACCCTGAAGAGATCCTGTTATCCAAGGACAAAATGTGCTATTTAATAAAAGCAATGCTATTTTGAATCCTCAGTCTAGAAACCAAATGTAGCTCATCTGAGATGCTAAAATATGTTCATAGAATATGTAGATCTTTCCAAGAATCAAAGAAACGAATATTAACATTTGAACTGTAACTGGTAGACTTCAGAACTACCAATTTTATAAGCGACTTTTATGTTCGCATTAGCACCAGGGATTCAGGGTGTTAGCATCAGCACCATCCTATGCTGGACCCCACATCCTATGCTGGACCCCACAAATTCGCACACTTGTGCACATGCACACACTTGTTTGCTGTGGGCAAATGTTCTTCCTCAGAGCCCCTGTGGCATCACAGGGGCCTCTGAAGAAGCCCAGTTTCTGATGAGGAGAATAGGAGAGAGCAGCAATGGGATGCATCCAGTGATGTCATGCAGGGGGTATGCAGGGGTACGCGAGTACCGGTTTCTAGGATTATGGCTGGCCCCGCCCATTCGCCCGCCCACTCGTCGACTCTGCCCCCTGCAACATTTGAATTTCCTGCACGTTTGAGTTGCCTCCACGTTCTCAGAGCCAGGCAGGCAGGCAGGCAGGCAGGCAGGCAGGCAGGCAGCAAGCGGAGCCTTGCCTTGCCTTGCCACTGAAAAATGAGCTGCTCTGGGGTTTTGGAACTGTTGGGTCACTTTAACATGATGCCAGGCCTCCTTAACATGTTCTGGGGGTGCTGTGGAATACTGTTGCAACTGTTGGGTCAGTTTAAAATTGTCTGAGGCCTCAAAAAGGGCTTTTTTCATGTCACTTCCTGCCACGACATCACTTCCAGCTTATGACGTCACTTCTGGTGGGCGGGTCCCGACACGTGCCAATCAAAAGTGAGTACCTGTTCTTAAATCATTTAGATGACACCACTGGATGCATCTCCTGATTGACTGAGAGCACAATCCAAAGTGCACTCTAGGCCAGCACAAGTCCCTGGTGCCGGCCTCCGGGTGTTCCAAATGTGTCGTAAGGCATGTTTGCGCCGATATCGTGAGTCGGCTGGATCAGCACAGGACGTGCGCTGACCCATGGAGGCTGAATACAGCCTCCACACATCCCCAGGTGAAGTGGAAGCACCGGCCACGTTTGGCCAGTGCAGAGGTTTGGGAAGGTGGGGAGAGGGTGGGGAGAGGACAGAAGAAGGTGGAATGGAGCGGGGCAAGTGATTTTGCAGGTGCAGATCCAAGTATTCCCATAGGGGTTGTTAAGGTTTGTGCCCTCTGAACAATAGGAGAGTTACTGGTGGATGCCCACTACCAAGCTAAGCAAGCTAGGCCTCACACCAAAGTGGCCTAGCACTCAGCAAAAAGCCTCAATGAGTCACACACAGCTGAGTCATTCACCAGCTGGAGACTAATTAATGAAGCTCATGCCAAAAAAACGCAGGCCATAGCATTTATGCCCATAGCAGGGCATAGGGTGACTGTATACCTGTGTGTGCCACACCCAGCTTGCTGCGGAGCATGCTGCCCGGTTGGACAATATCTGTGCGATATTGACAGAATTGACAGAATTTGGAGGCACCCCAATTATTACTATCTGCCTCAGGGGTGGCTGGGGCTTTACTCAGGGAAACTTATTCTGAGTTGTGCCACAGCTGCCTGCCTATTCCAGCCCTGGTTAGGATTGGGCTGGGTCTCATGTCACTGATGCCTGCCAGTTTCTGGGTGAGAGTGTGTTTCATGGACCCTTGGTAAGTGCCCAGTCAGTTAATCCATGAATTTAGGGTACTGTAGACATTTAGAATGAGAAAGGAGTTTAAAGGCATGTCTGGTTTGTGTGTTCCCACAAAGTGAGATGGTTAGACCTCCGCTTACGGTGCTATACAACTACATTATTTACAGTCATGCCACATACATTGCACAGAATTCCTGTCAGTTGCTTACAGTGGACAAAAAGTGGTTACTGTTTGCCACTGGTGGCAATAAATAAGGTTACTGTTTACTTATTTTTGACTGAATAAAATGAGCTCATGTTACAAGAGGTGTTATCAGAATCTGTAAATGGATATGAGTTGCAAGCTGGTAAAATTACATGACATAATGTCTTCCTGTGTGCGTGATTAGTGCAAAGTACTCTGTGATGGGTTCAGAGGGACACAGTAAACCCAAATGAATGGGCTGCAGGGAGGCAAATTAAAATATTTTATGAACAAGTAACAGGTGGTGCTCATTTGAAGGAATAATCTGTTTAGCTTTCAGCTCTGATCATTTACCACTAGTGGAAGCCCTCTTCTTATTGTATGTATGCAATGCAGATGTGGCCCAGTCAGAAGCCCAGACAGCTCTGTTGTGATAGAGGTTGGTGTCACCAACACTTATTGGAATTTTCCTGTGACTTAATTGATGAGAAGACATAGCCTTCCCCTTTCACTGTAACTCATGTCATTTTGTAATTCACTTGAACTCAATTTTAACTCACTTCAAAGGATGTTTTAAAGATTTTTGTTCAGTAAAGAGTGTTTGTTTGTGGCTTTAGATTAGGTCAGGGCTAGAATTAAGCATGTTTCCAGTTATTTCAATGGAAAAATTAATGACCTCCAATGTAATAAACAGTTTTAAGGAGTACTTACGTTTGGCCAAATCATGCCCTTAGGGCGCACTCCAAACTGTGCTGTGGGCCAATGCATGCTGCTTGTGTCAGCC
>JAJKFI010000038.1:5432660-5476137 GCA_029204185.1 Lerista edwardsae
ACACACACACACACACACACACACACACACACACACACACACACACAATGCTGCAATTTTTAAAGGACTTAAAGCACTGATGTGTTCAGTCAGGGAATAGAATAGTTTGGAAAACTGCCTCGGTGGGAAGGAGAAAGTGAAAACGTCTTCCAAGGAAATCTGTCCTCTTTTCCCAGATCTGCCACAGAGCCAGGTGGCAACCCTGGCCCTGTCATTTTGCCTTCCCTCACCCTTTGGGAAATGAACACTGTCCTCTTTCTAGAGTTGTTGTGGAATTGAAACCTCAGCATCATTGTAGATGAAAAGGATACCTAGAAACATCTTCCCAGGGGAGCTAATAGCAATTCCATTATTCCTGGGAATTCAAGAGGGAAGGACAAAGCAGTACAATGCCCACCTATTTGGGCATGGTTTGAGAGAAATAATTAGATCAGTCTTGCTAAGAGGCAGAATGTGTAGATTAAGACTATTTTAGCCTTCCCTGGCTAAAATGCCGGGAAGGGGCAATTGACTTAAGGCTCAGTCGTTTCTCTCAGAATTACAACCGTAAAGGAAAGATCATGCCTCAGTTCTCTGAATATGGTGATGGAACAGGGTTTCTTATCCAAAACCTGACAGATGAAATGGACCAATATGGTGGGCTCAAAATTTGGATCAAAATTTTGAGTATTGTACTGTACATTTCTCTTTTGGAGCTAGAACTGAGGTGGCTCAAAACCTGAAGATTCCAGTTTAGAATTTAGAATTTAATATTCCCCCCCCTTATCCTTGACTTGTAAAAAAATCTGATTGATATCAAGCTGTACCTCCAACAAGTAGTTGCAACATGAGAGGGAACTAGACGTGTCTATATCTTTAAACTGCAAAAGTAGGGGCATTATTTATGTATTTATCTATTGTACAAAAGGGACTAACTGGGAAGATTTTTAAAAAAATGAAATTTAAGGTTACATTTCAGAAGTTGCACATTCTGCAGGAAATCTGTGCCCCAAGAGAAGTTGTAGAGTCTAAAAACAACTCTCCCCCCCCCACTATAGAGGCTGCTTAATAGGGGAGAGAGAGAGAGAGAGAGAGAGAGTTTTCCATTTGCAGCAAGAGAAAGAGACCTGAAAGATACACAATACTACTCCAATAGACCTCCCTTGAAAAAGAAATACTGCAAATTCAAAAGCAATCTAAATAAATGTTTCATTGCAGAAGAGATCCTGTGTATTAACAAGCTCTTTTTGTTACCACTATTGTTGGTCTGATATAATCCTTTAGATTTTAAGTGCTGAAAGATTTTAAGTACTGATTTTAAGTGCTGGAATTTATATTTTATGTGCTGGAAGGTAAAAAGCACCAATGACTTATTGGTAATGTGTAAATTGTTTTCAAATATTATTTGTTTTATATGTAGTAATTGGCATACAGTATTTCCTTCTCTTTTTGAAGCTTTGTTTCTTAAGTTTGGTTGAATAGGAAATGTTTAATTACCTATTTGTGTGTGCATGAGTGTGTGTGTGTGTGTGTGTGTGTGTGTGTGTGTGTGTGTGTAAAGACAAACAAGCAAACAGACTTGGATTTAGATAAAAATGCTGGAATGCAAACTGGGTAAATTAATCTTGGAACTGGAGGATTTCCAGTCTCCAGGAATTGATCCGGAAGCCTGTTGTTCATTCAGATTTGCAACACAACTAGAGGATGAAGGAAAACTGCACCTTGCTGGCATCTTCCATCATCCCCTGGAGCTGTTCTTTTTTTTTTTTAACCAGCTCTTAGATGCTGGTTTTGGGCATGTCTATACACATGCGTGAAACAAATAGAAGCCCTGCTGCACATACGGGATATTCAAAGGAAGCAACCCTTTATTATGAAATGTGTTTTTGAAGAAGTTAAGTAGATGCTTTCCACCCTGTTGCCAGTATAGCAATGCTGAGCTTGAAACTGGTGCTTGTACCTGATAGTGTGTTCAGAATCTGGGTAGTGCTCAGGTCACTTACAGGATGAGATGAGAAGGGCTGGGCACATTCAGAATTGATAAGCTGAGGACAATGTTGTTCCCCATCAGTCTTCTCGGTTTCAAATGCATGCCCACTGCTTATTGTGTAGGGGAGCTGAACGAGGAATCCAATTTACACACAATTTAAATACTGCATTGCAAAGAAAGCAAAACCAAGGCAGAAAAAAAAGCACAGAATCTGAAAACTTAAGTTTTACCATAGACTCTAACCTTCAGAATGAAGCTGTCCTGTATGGTTACTGAGAGGGCAAACTCAAGTTTCCCCTCCTCTGAAAATGAATTTTGTCACTGAAATAACATTTTGAAGAACTGAAACTACTTAACTGTTTTACTTTAGAAAGTGCACAGTTTTGAATCATCTGTGATACTTTGGTTTCGGCATGTAGTAGGGGTAGTCGTCGGTTTCACAGAAGAAAGTTATGCTAGTTATAATTTGCTTTCCATCTGTAGCATTATTTGTTTTTTTTTGGGGGGGGGAGTCATATAGCAAACGATCACCCTAATTAAAAAGATAAAAGGCTCTAAGAAACTTGATTTTATACATCAATCCTAGACACATTTATTTGGATGTAAGCTCCATGGATGCCAAAGAATATAGTATACTTACAAAGAAGGGTGCTTAAAACCACCATCTCAAATAAATTCTAGTCTAGCATCTAGACGGAGGGATAATATGCACATTATTCATGTATGGTGCTCTGGGTTCTTGGAGGACGGGTGGGATACCACCGTGATGAATAAATAAAATAACATCAGCTGATGGTTTTCCTGGAGGGACACGATGCACATTTGGCACACTCCTTTTTTGTTTTTCTGCTTTGGCTTTCTAAGAGGTTGTGTTTGCCCTTTCCCTTTAAATTTTTGAGCTGTTCCTGCTAGAACAGGGTTTGCTTTCTGTGATCGTTTTATTGACTGCTAGGTGATGAAGGAACCTGGAGAAAGACTCCCCATTTAATAAGCTGCTATGGTTGCAATCCAGGGGATTGCACATAAAGTGTCACACTGGAGGACAATGAGGACTCACTTCCTTGCCTCACTTTGAGCAATGTCCCATACCTCATTTGTCAGAGCTTTTTCTCCCTTGATGTATGGTTAGTACCAAGTCCCAGTTCCTTTGCTAAGTTGGGTATAATAAGCACATGCCTTTTCTGGATGCTACAATTCTATGCACAGTTTCTAAGGACTCAGTATCATTCAGTTAAGTGGGACATGCTGTAGCGCAGAGGTCTCCAAACATTTCAGTTCGAGGACCACATCATAAAGTATATTTTACACATTTTCGTGGGGCACAAAAAATCAGTTTTATGAATGAATGAAATTGAAATGAATGAAGAAGTTTTACTTGGATCTTTTTGTGTAATCTGCATGGTATGTTTCAGAACAAAAGAGCAATGTGACATTTATCAAGAAACAATGCCATGCTGAAACTGAGAAATGATATATAATGAGTAAAAATGTCAAATATTTTACGTTGCTGCAGGCCAGATTTGGCCCCTGGGCTCAGTTTGGAGACCCTGCTGTAGAGTAAGGGTGCAATCCTAACCAACTTTCCAGCATTGGAGTAACGTCAAGTAAGGGAACAAGCATTTCCTTACCTTGAGGAGGCCTCCGTGACTGCCCCTCAATTGCAAGATGCAGCACGTGCCCCATTGGCACAGCTGTGTCAGTGCTGGGGAATTGGTTAGGATTTGGTCTTAAGTGTGGATAGCATCAGACTGCAGACTGCTTCACTCTGGCCATATTATGCCTGTGGATCATTTGCTAGACTACAGCAGAACGACGTAATATTATTTTCCTTTTGGATTTCCTCCCCGTATGGCTTGACTGTCTAAAGAGCAGCTCCCACCTATGTTTTGTCTACTTTCTTCGCTTTTCCTTAGGTCTTCCATTCTTTTAGGATTATTCAAAATTTTGTTTTATTTTTATTATTATTTTTATCAACAAGTGTTATTCCTTTCAGGACAATCTTCACATCCTATCAATTGGAAGAGCTGGAAAAAGCTTTCAATGAGGCCCATTATCCTGATGTTTACGCGAGGGAGATGCTGGCTATGAAAACAGAACTTCCTGAAGACAGGATACAGGTAATGAGACTACTGTGAGACCCCGTAGGCGGAAGGGGTCTTTTGTCACCCAGATCTCCAAAAGCTGATTCTCAGCTGTGCATTCCAAGATAATCCTCAATGGGTGTGCTTGTTTTGTGTCTACCATTGCACTGTTTGGCTGCTGGTCTTACACTGGTACAAAGAGATCCAGCGGTGACTGCATGTGAACTAGGAAAAAAATTGAGAGGGGAAGTGTGACATGAGAGGAGGGTGAAAATTGTCACAGCTGAAATGGCATGACTAGAAAGGGCTCAGGTATTATCTTTATACATTGCTGAGGAAGGAATCAATTTTAAAAAGCCACCCAAAGAGAGTTGAGTGTTCCCAATGCAGGAGAGCTGGCATTGTTGTGGATTACAAAATGAATTCTCTAAACATTCCCTTGAAGAACCAAGAACAGTTGTTCATTTCTGGGGCAGGAATCCAAATAGGCTTGCTCAAAGGGCCTGTGCTAACAGGGAACATTTTAGTAACCCCCTTCCAGGTCATGTTGCAAACTGCTTTTGAAACTCCCCCCACAGTGCAATCCTATCCCCTGCAGCTGTCCCTGTGCTGGCCCACAGTGTCACAAACCTGCCATAAAGCACTCCTGAGCCAGCAGCGCCGATCCTACAGCCTGTGCCAGCCTACTGGCACTGCGTCCAGGGTGGCCCAGAGGCAGGGGGAGGGTGGTGGGGAGACAGAGTTTCTGGGCAGGGAGATGGCAGAACAAGGGTCAGATCCAGGTCAGATGGGGTTTCTGGCTGGCTTTGGTCCGAAAAGCCCCATAGGGGTGGCTGGGACATTACTTGGAGTAAGGGGAAATATATCCCTTACCTTGAGGAGGCCTCTGGCCACATCCTAACCTCTGTGCTGGCCATGCAGCCTGGCTGGCCAGTTCAGGTTAGGATTGGACTGCCCATTTCAAAAGCAGTTTGCCATGAAACATGCTGCTTAAAAATGTTTTAAACCCCTTGAGACCTCAAAATTAGTTTCACAGTTTTTTGGATCCTGACCTGGAATTTTATTTTATAGCAGTGCTTATAGTTTGTGTAGAATTTATCTACGCATGCACACAAATCGAGAAAAAATCAACTAGCCAACAACCAGGTTACTTTGATGATGATGATGAATATTTATGCACTGCTTTTCAATATACCGGTAAGTTTACAAAGTGGTTCACAAAAAAGGAAAAATAACTATATGGCCCCTTGTTCTAGAAGGGCACACAGTTTAAAAAGATGCAGAAGAAACTAACTGCAGACTGAATTTGCCTGACTGGATGCTTCTCTGTACCAAAAGAATTATCCAAACAGAAAACTAGCACGTCAAGGCGAGGGCTAGGCTAGAACCCATCTACCCCTGAAGTCTGAAGTGATGCAGCCCAGGAACAAATGTACCACCTCAGTGAGAACTAGACCAACACCACACATGCCAAATATTTATTTTTTTGATGACCATTTTGAAACAGAACGTTGCCATTCACTTTAATGGGATGTAGGTGGTAATGGAATGTGGGTCCTCAGCCCTAAACCTAAATGCTGAAATAGTACCGATATTTTTTTTAATTAACAAATGTCAGTATCTTATCTGTTTTGTCTCTAAGGGTGCAATACAAGCCCTGGACTGGGCTAGCACGAGTCCCTTGTGCTGGCCCAGGAGTGTCACAAATGCACCATAAAGCGCATTTGAGGAGGATAGGCCAGCACATGGATGTGCGCTGGTTTTCCTGCACCGTGTCCCAGGCCCAACAACACTTAGGTAAGGCCTGTTGAGCTCGGCCAGCACAGGGGTTTGGGAGGGCAGGGGGAGGAGAGGGGGAGGGTGGGCCCATGGGCGGCCTGCCTCAGGGTGGGTGATAGTGTCAGGATCTGGCATTTGGGCTGGCTCCTAACCTCCGTCCTGGGCGGTCTGGCCTCAGCCCAGCCTGCTTGGATTGCACCACTGATTTGGGAGGCGCAGATCTGAGTAGCTGCATTCAGGCCCCTGCTGCGTTACACGGGGTAAGGGGAATCGCTTCCCCTTGTTCCAGGTTGCACTGCAGCCTGTTCCAACCTTGTGCTGGATATGGAGCAGTCCAGTCGGGGTTAGGATTGTGCCCCAAGTGCTACCATCAGATGCATCAGCTTTAAAGACAACAACACTTAAAAATTGGCAGCGATCAGCAAAAACTGATCTCCCATTTTTTCGCTAACCCAAGAATTGCCTGCTTGTATGGATTTCTCTCAGTTATTAAACCTGCTTGTGTTTAATGGGTCCCATCCTTCTAAAACGGCAGCCTTAAAGCCTAATCTTGTGACAAGCCCCTCTGCTGGCAAAGAAGTGCAAAGTCATCATGACCGGTACTGTGTTGTTGCTGGCAGCTGCCCTGTCTCACCCGTGCAGTGTGGTGCTGTTGTGTAGTATTGTGGTCTTGGACAAAGGCAGCATGTCACACAGAACTCTGTGGAGAACTCTTAACGTGCGGGCACTGAGGACAACTAAGAACTTTATGACAATATACAACACGTTTCAGTTTCTCAGATTAATCTTCCAGGGCACAATGCCACTGCCTTGAAATGTGGTGGAGAGGATGTTTCGTGAGAGCAACTGGTCTACAGAATGGGCCTACCCTGTTTCCCTTGCATTGGATGTGCTGGGATCTATGGTGGTGTGCACTGCCTCTCATTGCACTGGTAATGGCATATATTTAAAGATGTTACAACTTTAATAGCACTGGGATTCTAAAGGAATGGCAGCTTCAGGAAATTATGGGAATCAGTCACTATCTCAAGATACTGTAGATACCAGCAGTTTGTAGATAGTTCCTTTCTTCCTACATGCATTCTATTTAAATGTTGTCACATTGTGTCCTTCAGGCTACATATATGCCTCTTCTTTGGGGCATACTTCAGACATTTGCATATTGAGACATATAATAGGTCTAGTACTGCAGCGTTTGGGGCTCTTCAGTCTAGAAAAAAGGCGCCTGAGGGGGGACATGATTGAGACATACAAAATTATGCATGGAAGGGATAAAGTCGATAGAGGGATGTTCTTTTCCCTCTCTCAAAACACCAGAACCAGGGGGCATCCACTAAAGCTGAGGGTTGGGAGAGTTAAAACAGATAAAAGGAAGTACTTTTTTACCCACCGGGTAGTTAATCTGTGGAACTCCTTGCCACAGGAGGTGGTGATGGCATCTGGTCTTGATGCCTTTAAGAGGGGATTGGACAGATTTCTGGAGGAAAGGTCCATCATGGGCTATAGGCAATGATGGATTGTGCAACCTCCTTACAAAGGTGGTGGGCTACTGGTACCGGGTGCAAGGGAGTGGCAACAGGATGTAAGCATCTTGTTGTTACATGCCTCCCTGGGGCACCTGGTGGGCCGCTGTGAGATACAGGAAGCTGGACTAGATGGGCCTTTGGCCTGATCCAGCAGGGCTCTTCTTATGTTCTTATGTTCTTATGCCCGCACTTCCCTAGTGCCGGCAATTCCCCGCAACATCTCTTGGGCTCTCACCTTCCATAGCATCTCTTCATCAATGCTGAACCAAGCTATAAAGCTGTTATTTAAATTATGCACTATAAATCATCCTCTCTCCAGATCATTTAATCATTGGGTAGCTCTTTGCTGAACTCTTTCCAATTCGTCAATCTTTATGGTAGCAAGACATCAAGTGTGTATTGCAGTGTGCTGTGGAGGTCCGCGTCATGGCTTTAAATGGAAGGAATATAGGAACAAGGAAAGCTGCTTTATACAGAATGAGACCATTGGTCCATCTAGCTCAGTAATGTCAACACATTGGCAGACATTCAGGCAGGAATTGGCCTCTGCCCTACCTGGAGATTGAGCCTTCTGCATGTACTGAGCCACAATGGAAAGAATTATGTTTTTGAGGATCATAGGCGGCATTCAACTGATATTAGCTCATATTTGTGATCACATTACATCTCATGCATTTTGTTTACACATGTCCATTTTTTACACTTCTACTTCTTACTGTTTCCATCCATAATTTCCAACCACTGTAGTCCGTGACTGTGTATTTGAGCCTGCCATGTGGCAAACCCAGCACATATATCAAGACTTCTGAAGTACTGCCAGACAGTGTTTTATTTTGTACTAGGAGTGGTGATTATTCAGTTGTTGTACATGATCTCTTGCTAACTGGCATACCCATTGTTGAGAAATTGCTTTTTCCCATCTGTCAAGCTGCAAAATTGCAGATGAGAAAATGCATTTGTCACTCCATGATTGCACGTTTGATGCAGGCCTTCTTGGTGGTGGCACCCTGACTTTGGAACACACTCCCTGGGAAACGCCTATCTGTGCTCATGTTTGACAGGTGGTAGATGAGAACATTTTTAATGAGAATGGGTTCAGCTTACAAACTGATGAGGATGCTAAATGCTTCTCTGCTTGGTATTTTTGGCTCAGTATTTTTTAAAGGATGTTTTAATTGAGTTTTCTGGGTATATGGTATTTTTAGATCGTAGTACTAAAATGTTGATGTAAGCTGCCTTAGCTGGCTAGAAAGTCAGTTTAGATATTAAAATAATAATTATTACTACTTGGACAGTGGTTATAGAGGAGTCACAGGGGCTCATTGGAGAATATGATATCACTAGGGGTGCTTTTTGTCTGTCATCAACAGAACGCTAAATAATGAGAATGTCTACTGAAAACGCAACATAAGACGAAATGTAGGTCAAAACACAGAAAAATACAGCTTTTGCTTATTTTGACACAAATTTAGATCAACTTCACAAAAATAACACTTTTGTTTCTTTTAGACACAGTTCTGAGGAATCCACAAATAGTTTTCAGTAAGGGATCAGGAGGTGGAGTGGCAGAAACAGGAGGAAACTTGCTTAAATTTGCATGAACACGCATGTTCATAGTTCACAGTGCATGCTGAGGCGACTTTAATGGAATGTGGAAGTAGTAAGTAGCAGTTTCTTGATGCTCCAAGCAGCAACCAGAGTGCAGCTTGGGAATTTTTGAGCAGGTAATTTTGGTCTCCCTTTCATGGATCACTGCCTTGTCGTGGCGAAGGGGCTTGAGTAGCTCAATGAAGCTGTGAGCTATGCCATGTAGGGCTACCCAAGATGGACAGGTCACAGTAGAGAGTTCTGACTAAACGTGATCCGCTGGAGAAGGATGTGGCAATCCACTCCAGTACTCTTGCCAAGAAAACCCCATGGATTACAGAACAAAAAGGCTAAACGATATGACACTGGAAGATGAGACCCTCAGGTCGGAAGGTGTCCATTATGCTACTGGGGAAGAGCAGAACACGAGTACTAGTAGCTCCAGAAAGAGTGAAGTAGCTGGGCCAAAACTGAAAGGAAGCTCAGCTGTGGATGTGTCTGGAAGTGAAAGGAAAGTGCGATGCTGCAAAGAACAATACTACATAGGAACCTGGAACGTCAGATCTATGAATCAAGGCAAGCTAGATGTGGTCAAACGTGAGATGTCAAGGCTGAACATCGACATCCTGGGAGTTAGTGAACTAAAGTGGACAGGAATGGGAGAATTTAATTCAGATGACCATTATATCTGCTACTGTGGGCAGGAATCCCTTAGAAGAAATGGAGTGGCCTTCATCGTGAACAAGAGAGTGAGAACAGCAGTACTGGGGTATAACCTCAAAAATGATAGAATGATTTCCATTCGGATCCAAGGCAAACCTTTCAACATCACAGTAATCCAAGTCTACGCCCCAACCACTGGTGCTGAAGAGGAAGAAGTTGACCGTTTCTATGAAGACCTAGAACAGCTTCTAGAATTAACACCCAAAAAAGATGTCCTTCTCATCATAGGGGATTGGAATGCTAAAGTAGGCAGTCAAGAGGTAAGAGGAATAACAGGCAAGTTTGGTCTTGGAGTACAAAATGAAGCAGGGCAAAGACTGATAGAGTTCTGTCAGGAGAACACATTAGTCATTGCAAACACGCTTTTCCAGCAACACAAGCGGCGACTGTACACATGGACTTCACCAGATGGTCTACATCGAAATCAGATTGATTACATTCTTTGCAGCCAAAGATGGAGAAGTTCCATACAGGCAGTAAAAACAAGACCTGGAGCTGACTGTGGCTCAGATCATCAGCTTCTTCTTGCCAAATTCAGGCTTAAACTGAAAAAAGTAAGGAAAACCTCTAGGCCCTCCACGTATGACCTAAATCAGATCCCCTACGAATATACAGTGGAGGTGACAAATAGATTTAGGGGCTTAGATTTGGTAGACAGAGTGCCTGAAGAACTTTGGACGGAGGTCTGTAACATTGTACAGGAGGCAGCAACCAAAACCATCCCAAAGAGGAAGAAATGCAAGAAGGCAAAGTGGCTGTCTGACGAGGCTTTACAAATAGCTGAGGAAAGGAGAGAAGCCAAAAGCAAGGGAGAAAGGGAAAGATATACCCAACTGAATGCAGATTTCCAGAGAACAGCAAGGAGAGATAGGAAGGCCTTTCTAAATGAGCAATGCAAAGAAATAGAGGAAAACAACAGAATGGGGAAGACTAGAGATCTTTTCAAGAAAATTGGAGACGTCAAAGGACAATTTCATGCTAAGGTAGGCACAATAAAGGACAAAAATGGCAAGGACCTAACAGAAGCAGATGAGATTAAGAAGAGGTGGCAAGAATACACAGAGGAACTCTATAAGGCCGATCTAAATGTTCCTGATAACCACAGTGGTGCAGTCACTGAGCTCGAACCTGACATCCTGGAGTGTGAAGTCAAGTGGGCTTTAGAAAGCCTCACTAACAACAAAGCTAGTGGAGGTGACAGCATTCCAGTGGAATTACTCAAAATCTTAAATGATGATGCTGTCAAAGTGCTGCACTCCATATGCCAGCAAATTTGGAAAACCCAAAAGTGGCCACAAGACTGGAAGAGATCAGTTTACATTCCAATCCCAAAGAAGGGCAATGCCAAAGATTGCTCGAACTACCGCACCATTGCACTCATTTCACATGCTAGCAAGGTGATGCTCAAAATCCTACAAGCTAGGCTTCAGCAGTATGTGAATCGAGAACTACCAGATGTACAAGCTGGTTTCCGAAGAGGCAGAGGAACTAGAGATCAAATTGCCAACCTTCGCTGGATCATGGAGAAAGCAAGAGAGTTCCAGAAAAACATCTACCTCTGCTTCATTGATTATGCTAAAGCCTTTGATTGTGTGGATCACAACAAACTGTGGCAAGTTCTTGAAGAGATGGGAGTTCCAGACCACCTGATCTGCCTTCTGAGAAACCTTTATGCGGGTCAGGAAGCAACAGTTAGAACTGGACATGGAACAACCGACTGGTTTAAAATTGGGAAAGGAGTACGACAAGGCTGTATATTGTCACCCTGCTTATTTAATTTATATGCAGAGTACATCATGAGGAAGGCAGGGCTGGATGATTCACAAGCTGGAATCAAGATTGCTGGGAGAAACATCAACAACCTCAGATATGCAGACGATACCACTCTAATGGCAGAAAGTGAGGATGACCTCAAGAACCTTCTGATGAGGGTGAAAGAGGAAAGTGCCAAAATTGGTTTGAAGCTCAACATTAAAAAGACTAAGATCATGGCAACCACTCCCATCACTTCCTGGCAAATAGAAGGGGAAGAAATGGAAGCAGTGACAGACTTTATTTTCCTGGGCTCCAAGATCACCGCAGATGGTGACTGCAGCCATGAAATTAAAAGACGTTTACTTCTTGGGAAGAAAGCTATGGTGAACCTAGACAACTTAATCAAAAGCCGAGACATCACCCTGCCAACAAAGGTTCGCATAGTTAAAGCGATGGTTTTCCCAGTAGCCATGTATGGCTGTGAGAGCTGGACCATAAGAAAGGCAGAGCATCGAAGAATCGATGCTTTTGAATTATGGTGTTGGAGAAGACTCTTGAGAGTCCCCTGGACCGCAAAGAGATCCAATCGGTCAATCCTCCAGGAAGTCAAGCCTGATTGCTCCCTGGAAGGAGAAATCCTGAAGCTGAAGCTCCAATACTTTGGCCACCTGATGAGAAGAGAGGACTCCTTAGAAAAGACCCTCATGCTGGGAAAGATTGAAGGCAAAAGGAGAAGGGGGCGACAGAGGATGAGATGGTTAGATAGTGTCACCGAAGTAATGAATATGAAATTGGGTGAACTCCGGAAGCTAGTGGAGGACAGGGAGGCCTGGCGTACTGTGGTCCATGGGGTCGCGAAGAGTCGGACACGACTTAGCGACTGAACAACAACAACAACAAATTTTGGTCTGGCGTTCCAGTAATTGCTTGCCTTTGTAGGGCCATTCACCCTTATTTATTGTGCTGTTTGTACAATTTGCAATAAAATTTTTTGATCATAACACTGCAATTTGCTATTTTAATCAAGAAATTTTGGGGAAAAAATCACCCAAAAAAATCACCCCTAGATATCAGTGGTCGCTTATGATGGCTGTCCCTCCTTTCTCACATTTTGTAACCTTGAAGAAAATAGATGTTAATATTTCTTGTGCGTGTGTGTGTGTGGGGGGGGGGGAGGGCATGCATTACCCACCACCACCACCTTATGGTGGCCAGCATTAGGAAACTGGCAAGGGAACTGAGTGTAATAGATACAGTATATTGAGAGCAGACGATTCTAGCCTAGGAGAGCAGAAACATAATAACAGTTGGCTTCCCACTGAAAATCAGAGCTGATAAGTTCAAAAAGCAAACCAGACCTATTAGAAGAAAGTTCAAAGTGTGCAACCAGCTAAAAGCATACAAGTTAAGCAAATATATGCTCACATTCATGGTTCTAATAACAACATGCATTATTTTCATGCATTTTTATCTTACTTTTCATCCCGGTAAGGTAAGAGCAACTCTCATGAGGTTCCAATGTGGACACCTTATGTGGGCCTGTGTCAGAGGTGGAATTGTCTGAAGCAGCCCCAGATCGGTTATGAGCCCATATAGTAATTTACTAATATAGTCTGTGGTGTAATACAAATAGAGTTAAGGATGCTAAAGTCCTACTGAAATCCATGCAACTTAAGGGCAAACAGAAGGCTTTGGTTCGAGTTATTTCAATTTGATTTTTTAAAATATCTAAAGTTCTACTCTCTGTTTTCCCTGTGGTTGTCCTCCTGCTGGCTATACTTGGGAATTTGCAGCTCCATCTATTTTGATAAGTGCGACAATTGCACCCGTCCCAAGTATTGCATAGGAACTGAGTCCCAGTTCCCACTTTGCCCTATGCACCTGGCAGGTGGCATCGAGCAGCATTTTGGGTTGCACTGCAGCTGCAAGTACCTATTACAAGTAATATGCCTTTACCAGTTCCTCGTGAACCTTGGGCCCCAATCCTGTCCAGCAAAGGAGCAGTGGCTCTAACTGCCCACCGCTGTATCCTTTACTGGATACAAGCAGGCTAGAACTCCTCTTGGGAGAAGGAGACATTCATCTCCTTGCCCTGAATAAAGCCCCAGCCTGTAAAATGGGGCTTTTTGTAAAATGGGGCCCAGCCTGTAAAATGTGCAGCTAAATCACAGGCACGAGAAGCTCCATGTCGAGTTTCCAGGGAGGCCCCTGCTGGTTCCATCCTGGACTGTCCACCTCCCCTACCCATAAACGCCGCCTCCCTGCCATTCCACCACCCTCCCCCCACCCTTGTGCTGCTCTCGGCTAGTGTCCCGGAATCCTGCTGCAGCATTGAGGGGATGGCACAGGCTGGGGCTGCCTCACCAGCCTTAGGGCTCATTAGGATTGGGCTGCCCATTTGTTTCATTGTGCTCTGCATTAAATTATCTGTCGAATAACATTACGGTATTATTAATTAATACCAAAATTTCCACAATTCTGGCCACTAGTGCTCTTTTGACGTATTCCCGAAGCCTGGTACCCAGGGTAATGTAACCCCCTGTACCTTCTCAGCTATGTCATTGTTACTGGTGACACTATGAAAGTATCAGTTTCCTTCATTGGCGTTTTTGGCCTCAGCTGCCCAGGAGGATTTAAGAATGAGAGCGCAATCCTACCCTGGTTAGGCCAGCACAGTTAGGCCAGCAAAGTTTTGGCTGGCTCAAGGGACATGGTAAGGTATGTTTGGACCACTCTTCGAGTCAGAGGCCAGCACACAGAGGCCTGACTCCGAGAATGGTCCAAACGTGCTTTACGGTGCCCCTTGTTCCAGCCAAACTTTGCTGGCCTAACTGTGCCAGCCTAACTCCAGATTAGGATTGTGCCATGAGTCTATGCCCATCATTGTAAACCAAGCATAGGATTGATGAATTAATCTAGCAGAACCCAAGCTGCTTGATCAGAACAAAGCTCTTCACTGGTCAATTAAAGTGTATATAACTTCAGATCCAAACTCTTTGCAGGACTGTAGCTGCTTTGCCAACATGGTAAGCTAATACAGTATATTTACTGAGAGCGCAATCCTAACATGGAGTTAGGCCGCTACAGTTAGGCCAATAGAAGCTTGACTGACAGAAGGAACCCCGTAAAGTATGTTTGGACCTCTCTCAGACATGCGCCATTCTCCCTGACTCCAAGTGTGGTCCAAATGCGCTTTATGATGACCCTTGTACCGTCCAAACTTTGCTGGCCTAACTGCGCTGGCCTAACTCCAGGTTAGCATTGCACTCTGAGAAAAATTAATAAAGATTCATATCTACTGTCTAGGCTTAAAACATGGCAGTATGAAACGTTGTAATGATTTTACACATTAGGAGTGTGATCTGATGAATGCAAATGTTTTTATGGTTTCCTTAGTATGTATTACTTTTACTATGGATAAAATAATGGTGGCAGTGGGAAGAAACATCAAACCTTTGCAAAAGAACAAGCTCCTTCGGGATTTGAAAATGTTAACAGGCGTGGTTTGGATGTGGTCCTCTAGATCAGCATACATCAACCCAATTTAGTTAATGCCTTGTAAAGCATGTTTAGGACCCTGGGAATGAGCCAAACAAGGGATTTTCATGCTGGAGTCAAAGGGCACAAGGGATGTGGCAGTGGTCTAACCAACAAAAAACCAGTGCATTGTGAGATTATTCAATATGAACATCTAATTTGTTACTTCTCCAGCATCCATTCATTTTCTTTTTCCTTGGCAAATTTGAGGGTGGTTAGTTATTTATGTCTGTAGATTGTTAGTCCCAAGTAAGTTTCTTTTTTAGACTGAGGAATTAATTCAAAGAATTAACTGTAAATCAAGTTCTCTAATTCTCCTTATAATAAGGAAAATAATAAATAGTGCTTTTGAAAGTCTGAAGTGGGCAGACATTGGCAGAAGAGATGCAAATACCTTCCTCATCCTTTCACCTTCAGACCAATTTATGAGCGACTTGATTGGCTGAGGAGGTAGAATGCTAACCTGCTTTGTTTTCCATCCTCTTGTATTCTGTGCCACAGTGTCTTACTCTACTGTTGACTGATATGACAAGGGGAAACACATCAATCTTCTATTTGTCAGATGTGTTTTGCTTCCCGAGACATCACCTTGATCACACTAGAGGGGGGAGGAGATATTTTCCAGATACTAACTGTTAATTAACTATACCTTTTTTTAATGGTCTCAGTGTAGAATAAGAACATATAGACACTTGATATTGACTGGAGTCTGTGAATGCATATTAATAGGCAAATTTGAGTTTTCTGCCCTGATTTGTCAACTTATTAGGTCCAATACAATCATGATATTTCCTTGTCAACATTATTTAATTGGGGGGGGGGGTGCGGACACCATGGAAGGGAACAACACCAAAGGAGGGAGCCAAGTGAGGCTGGGCTGATTGGAAGGCCAGGTCTACCTTCTGGGTAGACCTGGGCTCTGGAGAATTTTCTGGCCATTGCTACCCTCCCACTGCCCTGTTTTGTCTCCTCCACTCCACACTGGGTGACATCACTGAACAAGAAATTCAGTTGTAAATTAACAGTGAAGCACAGTCTCCCACACACAATGAGTTACACTGGTGGCTATAGTCAAGACACTGAACAAATAGTTAAAACAAGTAGCCCACAGTGGTGGGATTGAGGGGGAACGCGGGGGAACTCAGTTCCACTAGTTAAAATTAGGGCTGACTCCGCCCACTTCACTCTCCCTCCTCCCCCCTCCCAATTCCTCTGCAAAGAGCTTTTCTTCTTGGTTGGCCGGCACTCAGAGGCTTAAAGGGAGCGACTCTGGATTCCTAGGGGGGCGAAGGCAGTGATGTGGGGGAACAGGCCAGAACGGGCTGGTTCCGGGTTCCCGACAAGTGCCAAACAAAAGTGAGTTCCTGTTCCTAAATCATTTAGATCCCACTACTGGTAGCCCATGAGGGATGGGACTAGGAAGAGGTCCGTAAGCCATGTGCGGCAGAGGGAAGTATGATGCTGGGAAATGCAAAAATAGTTCTGTGTTCTGTGGAAGGTACCTATTATACTGAGTCTGTCTTGCCCTGATAGAGTATTCACCCCATG
Source organism: Lerista edwardsae (assembly GCA_029204185.1). Lineage (NCBI taxonomy): Eukaryota > Metazoa > Chordata > Lepidosauria > Squamata > Scincidae > Lerista > Lerista edwardsae. The sequence continues at coordinate 5,449,166 of JAJKFI010000038.1, forward strand.
CTATATCAGACTTTGCATCTTCTTCCTTTATTTTCTATATAAAATAATTGTTAGCTTAGCGACGAGTAGAGTCCTGTACTTTCTCTGCAGTGCAGGGTGATCTTCCTTCCTTGTACTAGTAACATTCCGGTGCTGACTGCTGGACAATGCCAGTTATCCGTTTTGCGATCAGCTATGCAGACCATGTGCCACCTTTACTATGCTTATTTAACTTCATATCCCTTTTACAGAGTCATAGAAAGTCATGTCACCATAAACGGTACGAATAACCTTGACACTGCATTTGAATAGGCAGCCATAAAGAACTTCATGTCTTGTAAGAGCTTTGCAGCTTTCTGTATCAGACCTGAGAGCTGGAAATTTCCATACCAGCACAAATATGGGCACTGTCTGAAAACAATGTCCATGCCAAATTAATATTTTTTCAACATTTGCTGTAGCTCCATGTGCTGCATTAAACAACGAAGCGCTCATGGTGCAGTATCAAACAAGAAAGTTGTTTCCAGAAAGGTTTACCAACAGGCCACTGCATCTCAAAATGCTTTGAATTACTTCACAAAACAGTTTCCTGTAATGTAGAAAGCACATTTTTCAAATATTGTGGATTTCACAAAGGAGGAAAACAGTGGGCTCCTGAATTGGGACTCAGTGCAACCTATTTATATCCCCAAGCAACTTATTGTTCCCAAAGCCATGGCATCATACTACTCAGGTCTTGTTTCAGCTGCACTGGTTACTGTTCACTTCTGTTCTCTATTTACATTGCCCAGTTTGGTCTTTAAGGCCCTAAGCTGTCTTGGACCTGGTTACTGCTCTCATATGGACCTGCTTGAGTTTTAAGATCAACAAGAGGCATTCTCTGTGCCTTTAGTCTGTGCTCTGGTGATTGGTGAGCAAGAGACAGGGCCTTTAGCTCTGGTATATCTTCTTCATGGAAATCCAGCTGTGTTATTGTCTTTTAGAAAAGATTTAAAATGTTTTAATTTCAACACACTCTTAAGTGTGCAACTGCCCTGCTGTTCTACTATCTTTTTACATTCATTCCTGTGTGTGTTTATTGTTTCCAATTTGTAGCATTTCCGTATGTTGTTCTTGAAATCACAGTATTACAGCAGTTCTCAAATGGTGGGTTGGGACCCACCAGTGAGTTGTGACCTGATTTTTGGTGGGTCGCAAAACTGACAAGCTGATAGCTGGCAAGGAAAATGTATTGAGCCCTATGGAAACCAAAATGGAGGCACATGTGCACATTTTCTTGTGAGAAGGCGCCGTGGCTGTGTCTCAGTCCACTTTGAAGAGTAGGTTGAACAGAACCCAACACCACCAGAATGGCCCCAGTCTGATAAGAACATAAGAAGAGCCCTGCTGGATCAGGCCAAAGGCCCATCTTCCTGTCCAGCTTCCTGTATCTCGCAGTGGCCCACCAGGTGCCCCAGGGAGGCACCAGACAACAAGATGCTTGCATCCTGTTGCCACTCCCTTGCACCCGGTACTCTGAAATAGCCTACTACTAATGTAAAGAGATTGCACAATCTATCATGGTCTATAGCCCACAATGGACTTCCAGAAATCTGTCCAATCCCCTCTTAAAGGCATCTAGGCCAGATGTCTTCACCACCTCCTGTGGCAAAGGGTTCCACAGATTTACTACCCACTGGGTAAAAAAGTACTTCCTTTTATCTGTTTTAACTCTCCCAACCCTCAGTTTTAGCTTTTCCCCCTGGTTCTGGTGTTTTGAGAGAGGGAAAAGAACATCCCTCTATCAACTCTATTCCTCCCATGCATAATTTTGTGTGTGTCAACCATATCCCCCCTCAGGAGCCTTTTTTCTAGCCTGAAGAGCCCCAAACGCTGCAGTCTTTCTTCATAAGGGAGGTGCCCCAGCCCCGTAATTATTTTTGTTGCTCTCTTCTGCACCTTTTCCAGCTCCACTATGTCCTTTCTGAGGTGCGGCAACCAGAACTGTTTGCTATATTCCAGATGTGGCCTTACCATCGATTTGTACAATGGCATGATAATATTGGCTGTTTTATTCTCAACCCCTTTTTTAGTTACCCCAAGCATGGAATTGGCCCTCTTAACTGCTGCCGCACACTGGCAGAGGCGTTTCTAACCTATGGCACCACGGGGCACGAGCCCTGGGGCGCCATAAGGTGGGGGCGCCGTTGGCACGGTGCCCCACCTTCAAATTTGTGCGCCCGAGCCGGCACCCCCCGAGCAGGCTGCAAAGGGATGTTGCCGCTCATCGAAACTACATGTCCCAGGATGCATCGGGAGGCAGAGGGATGAATGAGGAAGGGGCGGTGGAGAGAAAAACTTGAGAAGGGGCTTCCATCGGAGCCAAGGAACGACCTTAGTCGGGGCCAGCGAAGGAGCGGTGAAGACGCAGCTGAGGTTTGTGTTTGGAGGGGCTCCGACCCCAGCACGCCTCCTGCACCGTTGGGTTTCAGGCCGCTTCCTCCTCCCCCTCCCTTGGGCATGTGCTTCCGAGGCTCCGCCCTCCCTCTGCCCGCTCTAAAGATGGGGCCGCTGGCTGGGAGGGAGGCATAAGGGCGCTTCTCGGCAGCCGTGCTGGAGTTAGCTGGTGACTCTGCCGTCCCCGTGCGCCTGTTTGCTGCCGCCCTCCTGCGTTCATGCTTCCCCTCGGAGAGCCCCCGATGTAGATGCTGCTCAGGGCCGGTGCTGGTGAGAGAGGGCGAGACCGGAAAAGCCGGCAGCCAGGGCGGGGAAGCCGCCGCCGCACTCCCCCCCTCAGCCCAACCGGCAAAATAAGGAGGTGGGGCTTGGCTCATGACGTCACAACGTTGCGTGCCCTTGGGCGCGGTTTCACCCAGATACGCCTCTGCACACTGGGTTGATACCTTCATTGAATTGTCCACCCCAAGATCTCTCTCTTGAGCTGTCACAGAACCGATTAGCCTATAGGTGAAGTTTTGGTTTTTTGCCCCAGTGTGCATCACTTTACACTTGTTTACGTTGAAACGCATCTGCCATTTTGCTGTCCATTCCCCCAACTTGCAGAGATCCTTCTGGAGCTCTTCACAATCCCTTCTGTTTTTCACTACCCAGAAAAGTTTTGTGTCATCCGCAAACTTGGCCACCTCGCTGCTTATCCCTGTCTCCAGGTCATTTATGATTAATGCATAAATGCATCATTATAAATGCATAAATGCATTATGATAAATTATCATAAATGCACAAATGCATCATTAATGCAGGCCCAAAAAAGACTTGAAATGGGATGTCCTATGAAAATTGTACTGTCCTGTGGAAATTGAAAAGGAGCAGCATGTCCATGTTTACTCATGGGTAGGCAAACATGCTGACTCCTAGCAAAGGCTAGGCGAAAGGGAATGCAAGACCACTAGAATGGTTCCAGTCTAATGAATGGGGAGCTCAACAAATGCTTCATATAGTGGTCCCCACCATAGTAACAAGGATAACAATAATGGCTTGAGCAGTGGATCTGGATACAGTGTAATTTTAAAAAGTGGATCCTGAGGCTAAAATTTGGGAGCCACTGCTGTAGAAATGTGAAGGCCCAGGAAAAAAACAGAAAAACTAGGATAAAACCAGTTTTTTTTCCTGAAGCCTTTATGTTTTTTTCCCTGAAAAATTGGAAAAAATTGAAAAAAGAAAAAAAAAGAAAAAAAGGCAGAAGCAAAGACTGAAATTGATACTGTTAATTACAGCTCAGAAAATGATTCTGATTAAATTTCATGCCCATTCATTGAAACTTACTCCCACTCCCTTCTATACACTTCCCCCCTCTTCAATTCTTTTTATGAGAATGGGGTTTTTATTTTTATTTAATACTGTGGAGAGGAAATACGAATAATTGTAACTTCTGGATTTTTAAAAATTGTTTTGTGGAGGTTTTTTTGCCTGTTCCACATAAACTAGTAAACAGTTCAGGAGTTTGTTTCTCCATTTGTTACAATTACAAATAAATATAAAGCAAGTAAATTGTAATAATTGTTTGGATACACTATATTTTTAATATGCTAGTTGTGATAATTCTATGCCAAGTCAAATTGTCCATAGTCATATTTTATGTTCCTAAAGTAACAGAATGATTTTCAATCTGGAAAAAGAAAAAGTGCTAATGTAGCATTTTTTCAATTTTTCTGAAAATTTCCGTTTTTCCCCAGAAAAAAAAAATGGAAACAAAACTGGTTTATAATTTATAAACTTCATAATTTCCAGAAATTTTACATCTCTACACTGCTGTGTTGTATTTTTATCACTATTACAGCCCAATCCTGTGCTAACCCAAGCTGTGCTAAAGCAGCAGGGCTACATGGCGTCTGCTGCATCCAATGCAGCCTAGGAGTAGGCTGGAGGTCTCCCCGGGGTATCTTTTTCTCCTAACCCCAAGTAACGCCCCAGCCTGCGCTATTTAGCTGGTGGAAGTCTCAGCAGCCTGGTGAATGCTGAGTTACCCAGGATTGGGCTAGGATATGACAGAGGCCACCCCAGTGATGTCATGCAGGGGGAACGCGGGGTAACTCAGTTCCACTAGTTAAAATTAGGGCTGACTCCGCCCACTTCACTCTCCTTCCTCCCCCCTCCCAGTTCCTCTGCAAAGAGCTTTTCTTCTTGGTTGGCCAGCACTCAGAGGGTTAAAGGCAGTGATGTCATTCAGGGGGAACGGACCAGAATGGATCCTAACGGGCTCCGTGGCTGGTTCCGGGTTCCCGACAAGTGCCAATCAAAAGTGAGTTCCTGTTCCTAAATCATTTGAATGACACCACTGGGCCACCCCCTTCTGGGCCCGATCTGTCCCCTATTCTACCCTCTCCACCTCACCCTAAAACATTATCTCCTTGCCTCCGAACTACCCTCCTGCTGCCCCTGCACTTGCTGTCGCAAAGCTGGGGGCCAGCAGGTTGGATGCACTGTCAACAGGACAGCTCAGGCTGTTCTTCCAGCATTGCTTACTCACCACATGTTGCAATGTGCCTTATGGCACATTTGTGACATCTTCTGCCGGTGCAGGGACCGCTGAGCTGATGGATCTGCACCTTAGGATTGTGCTGTGAGTCACTTTGAGTGCTCTATGAGCAGAAGGATTTAATATAAATATATTAAATTAATTTTTAAAAATCCAAGTTAGAGTAATCTGGAAAACTGACTATTTAGAAGAAAATATTCACATATAGATAATTGTTATAGCATTGTGATAACATTAGACAGGAAGTTGGCAATGCTGGTTATTTATTCGTTTCATTAATAGTCTGCCTTTCTCTCCGAAGGCACCCAAAGTGGTTTACAAAAGTTTTAAATACATATTTTAAAAACTATAAAATAATAATAAAAATGTAACAATGCATGCACACATGTGTGCATACACACACTCTTAAAATCAAACAGCAGCAAGTATAAAACCATCAGGTGATGACTAATAACACATACACCCTGTAGAACTAGCAGATATATCCTTTCAAATATCTTGCTGAGATCAGAAAAGTCTTTAGACTTTCTGGAAGGCTTCTAGAACTGAAAGTAACTAACAAAGTGCTAAAGTTACTAACAAATGTGAACTGCAATGGTCAGGTGTGTCTGTGATAACATCTGATTAAGCAAATTCATCCTTAGACACCCACCCAGATAAATGGACATGTTAGGGCGGAGATGCAAGTTAAGAAGGCACCACTGGGAAGTATCACTGGGAGACAGTAGGTGAGATAATTGATTGGGGAGGGTGTTCTATTACATCAACAAAGCCAAGGATGCCAAATGCTTAGCATTTATATAATTCTTTCCCAAAAAGCACCATACGCATTGTTTCAATTATTCTTACAATTACCACCATATAAGGCAAGACAGTAGTGATGTCCCTGTATTTAAGGTGAGTATGAAAACGGAGAGTGTGAGATTTGTCTGAGACTTACAACTGAACTGAGATTTAAAATGTATGTTCCCTGGCTCATTGCTTGTGCTCTTAACAAATACACGACTACACCATGCCAAGCTGGCAACCATCTGGTTGAATTTATTGGCTCTAGCTGTTCATTTCCTAAGCACAGGAGCTCTCAGATGAAAAAAACCGGTAACCTTAGATTAATGACGTATACTTATCAAACCTGGAGATAACTTGGGGAAATAATGTACAACAAAAATGGAGGTTGCTAAAGAATATGTGGTGTGAAGAAAGAGGTGCAGCTCAATCTCAATGCTAATCCAATAACTTCATTATGTAGTGCAAACAAGGACATAGTTGTGAAATGCCTGTGAGCATTATGTATGAACATACAGTATACGCTTGTGGCCCTCTAGTGGGGCATTTTACAACTGCAAAGCAAGTAAACAAAAAGTTTACTATTGGACATTTGCTGCTGAACAGCCAATCCAGAGATGCTAAGTTAAATTTGCTATTTGTAAATCAAACAATCCTAGGCATGTCTCCTCAGAAGTAAGCCTCATTGACTTCAATGGGACATACTCCCAGTGTGTATAGGATTGTAGCCATAGGTCAAACTGATAGTCATAGAAAAGGAAAATAATCAACACCAAAAACTTAAGAGTTTTTGGATGAAAGAGCTGGACGAAAGTGCCTGTGTACATCTTTTTAAAAGGACTGAGAAGGCTACTGACAAGTTCCTGGAATGTCTGTCTTGGACTGGGACAGAGACATAGGAGCAAGATGCATTCTCCACTCTTATCAGTTGTCTTCATCTAGTGTACCTTTAGAGACTTATCCTATTTAGGGTGCAATCCTAACCTGGAGTTAGGCTAGCATAATTAGGCCTGCAAAGTTTGGCTAGTACAAGGGCCACTGTAAAATGCATTTGGACCACTCTCAGAGAGGATGCAGATGTCAATGTGCTGGCCTCTCTGACTTTGAAAGTGGTCCAAACATACTTTATGGTGTTCCTTGTGATGGCCAAACTGCTGGCCTAACTCCAGATTAGGATTGCACTAGAGACCTAGGATTTAGGACCAATCCTATCGGCTTTTCAGCACCAATGCAGCTGCAGTGCAGAACCAAGGTAATAGATCAAGTGTTACCTTGAGGAGGTCTCTATGTCTGCCCACCCCCCGCAGGGTGCAGCGCACATCCTGTTGGCATGGGTGCATCAGTGCTGGAAAGTTGGATAGGATTGGGCCATTCACCAGTAGCTTAAATTCCAGGAGTAGGCAAGCTGGAATGATATAAAATACATTCAGTTTCCTGTTAAATGTAAGAGGCATCAGGACATATCTGATCCATTTTGGGAATGTAGTATTTTATTGCTGGTAAAGATAGTGCTTTTCCATGTTTCCATGTTAATGAGAAAATGAAATATGTAGATATGAAATCTCATTGCCTGGAGCCACCTAGCGGTAAAGAGAAAGAGTTGCACGAAAGACAAGGTGAAATCAATGGAACAGGGAACAAGACTGATGGAGTGGGGTGAGTGCAGATATGTCTGGTGCTGCATGTTCTTCACACATGAAAACATTTTCCCCAGCTGTTATAATACAAATATAAATGTCACATTTGTCAGAATGAATAAAAAATGCCTCTCTTCCTTCATCTATTCCAAATTAATTTGACCACAAATTCGCAACCCCATGGTTGAAGAACACTGACCTAAACTGAGCCACAGTCTCTAACCTCTCCATGTTATAGAAGAGGAGAGTCTCCCTGGCAGTAACGTGCAGTGTAGGTGTGGCAGAACTGCCCTACCAGTGCTTTGAAAAATGCAGCGGCTGTGATCCTGCACACTTTCAACCTGCAGGATCCAGAGCCTGTGGGTTTTAAGGGTTTGCATGATCACAGAGTGGCACCCCATTTCAAGTAACTCAGGTAAGGTAGTTCTGCCTCACCTGCACTGCCTGTCGTTGTGGCAGAGGCGTACCTAGAGGGGGATCACAGCACTGAGTTTTGCAAGCAGCTGCTTCCCCTCCTCTTCGGAGCGATTCCCAACTGCTAGAGCAAAACGGAGGCTACAAATGGTTACTAAGAGGAGGGGGAGCAGCTTATTGCAAAACTCAGTGCTGCGACCCCCTCTAGGTACTCCTTTGCTCCCTGGCTCCATTCCCTGCCTGCGAGGATCCCCCTTTGCGCGATGTCCCCACCCTTTGTGTCGTTGTCCCCCCTCCCCCATGCTGGCTCGGAGCCCCCTGCTCCATCCTGGCAGGTTTCTGCTGTCCGCCCAGCGGAGTCATCAGAGGGTTAAGCTGTCAGCTCTATAATGTTAAACAGGTGTCAAAGGCGCCTCCATATATCCGCAGATTGAAATCAAATTCTTTGCCGTATAAAAAGATAAATTACCCAGGCGATTCCCGCCTCGTCCCACTCATCAGGCCAGCGCCAGACGGCGAGCAATTTTTTTTTTAATGTGCTAACGACCTAATCAAGCAATCAAGTCGGAGAAGATTGCGGAGTGACCCTCGAGCATCCATCTGCCAGCGAGCCCCCGCCATTCATTTCCATTCCGCCGGGGACAGCGGCTGCTTTCCCTCGAAAGGGAAAGGAGAGAGAGAGAGAAAAGAGGAGGGGGAGTTTTTTTTTTTTTAAAAAAGGATTCCTAAACAAATTAACACCCAATTTTCTAGCCTAATTAGTTAAATGAGAAAAAGCTGGTGGCGTGAGCGTGCGGGGCTGCGGCGTCGAAGGGAGGGGGCGCCCGCCTCGTGGAGGCGCGAGCGGGAACTTCACCACCACCACGGCATTAATTAGCGCGGGTCAATGGCGCCGATCCCCGGGGAGCAGCCGCTTTAATTTCCCGTGATATTTCAGTGCCTGAGGCCCATCGATTCAAACTGAAATTAACTTATTTTTCAATCAGGCCTGGGCTGCCCCTGGGGCTGACTCTTCCTTTGCCTCCTCCTGAATAGACCGCGAGCAATTTTTCATCTCCAAGCTGATGCCTCGCTCTCCCTCTCTCTCCCTGAGGCGGGAAAGGAAGGGAGGGGAGAGCGAGACGAGGAATGGGAAATTGAGGCTGGAGCAAGCGCGCGCTAATAGATTTCTGCCTGGCAGGCTCGCCGCCGCGGGTCACGCGGCCCTCCGGCTCTCTCCCAGTCCCTTCCAATGGGTAGGGGGTGGGGGTTGCCTGTGTCCCTCAAAAGGCATGCCACGCCCGGTAGTCTCTCCACTGCACTGACACCCACTGGCCTCCTGAAGCCTTTCTTGTGTTCCACCCAAGCATCTCTCTCTCTCTCTCTCGCTCTCTCTCTCTGTGTGTGTGTGTGTGTGTGTGTGTGTGTGAGAGAGAGAGAGAGAGAGAGAGAGTGAGTGAGTGAGTGAGTGAGTGAGGGGCCAGTAAAATAATGAAAGGGAAAATCCCCGACAAGTGAGCCAAAAGCCACTAGCTCAGAAAGTAATAGGAAATTAATTATAGCCCTCTCTGCTGAACCATGAGACACTGACTGGGTTCTGCCACTGCTGTGGGAAAGTGGAAATGCACGTGCAGTCTGAAGCTGTGGGGAGGCACAGTTGTGCCAGGCCCCTTGAGAGGTGTTTGCAAATGGTGTTACTTATTTTACCCAGCCCATTGTATTCAGAGGTATGTACTCTGAAGTAAAATTTAGGCTGTAATCCTATCTTACTCGACAAGCACCTCTAGTAATAATGTTTCCATCCATACCATGATTACAGTTGCGCAGAGTCACTGGGGTGTAATGTAAAGTTGCATTGCGGGGGGGGGGGGGCCCGCGGTGGACTAGAACAGCTGTTACTAGTTAGAAGCTAATTTATGGACCTTGTGGGGAAAGAGCGGTCTGGATTAAATGTGCATATCAATTTCTAATCACTTGATTGTTCAATTACTGGCCACAGAATGTGTGAACTGAGAAGCATGAGTTGGGGATGATCGAGTTCTCTCTCTGGGGTTAGCTGTGCTTGTTCCTTCATGTGTAAGTTGTCATTTGATGTTGAAGTTATCGATGAGCTTGCATGTGGATTAGTTAAATGTTTTCTGCTTCCATATAACTAGAAGAGGTACAATAACTCACAGGTATGTTAAGCATCAGAAAAGAGTGCATTTTTTTTCTTTTTTTAAAAAAAGAGGCAGACATTTTTTTAAATTCAGGGCTGAGCACTGAAGGAGCTTTTGAATATAATTTGCAAATCTAGAATATGTGGAGGAATAAAGAGAGCATCTTTGAGCATGAGCAGAGTTAATTTATCCTTTTGAGTACCGCAGCCAGCCCATGCAACTCTGGAATTTGGGGACAGGATTTCCAAAATGGCAATGTCCCTATCACCTTTTTGAAAATAATAAATAATGAGTGGATAGTCAGACTAAGCAATAAGACCATGTGTGTATATTCCACTGCTAACTGGAAAAAGAGGCACCATTTAATTGGGGTTCTGTTAGAAAAACAGAATGTCAGAAGGAATCTTAGAGGTAATCTAGTCCAAATCCTTGCTGAAACTCTTTTCTCCAGTGAGGGTCTGCCTCATTATGCAGGAGGCAGTCTTGTCCTACTGTTAGGAAAGGTTTCCTCATGCCTAGCCTAAATATACTTCACTGTAGTTTCAACCCATTGGTTTTAGTTCTGCCTTCAGGTGCTAGAGAAAGCCCTCATCTTCTGTACTGAGTGAAATCCTTCAGATACGTTAAGATGGTGATCATATCTCCTGTTAGTCCACTCCAGCCTAAACATACCAGGCACTTTTTAACTGTTCCACATAGGACTTGTTTTTCAGACCCCTAACCATATTTGTTATCCTCCTGGGAACCCCTTCCTGCATATACAGTTAAGCAGGGAGAAAGCAACTTTCTTTCTCTTTTGCATCTTTCTTTAAACTGTTATTGTGAGTTTTCTGGGACAAGGAACCATCTTTTCATTTACTTTGCTACGTAAGTCCCTTTGTGAAATTTTTTGCTGAAAAGTGGAATAGAAACATTTTAAAGTATAATGTACATCACTTGATAAGTCATATATGAATTTGTGAATTACCTTCATGGTTCTATTAAAGGAATATTTTGTTGAGATGAATCCGTATGCCATGTGATGATTAATCTCTATAACTATTGCTTAAGTAAAACACTGTCACATACAGGGAACATGCGATGAAATGTGGGAAATGGTGTTAGAGATACAATTCTATGAACTATGTGTCTGTGGTGGCAGCACTTTTTTGGAGCCATCACAACCACAGAAATTTTTCAGGAGTGCAGTTATGTCATCTTGGTTCACAAGTGAACTCTGATGGAATGGAATGTGAAAAGATTTGATCTTTCGTGCAACAGAATAAGAAAAATTGTAGCGTACTTGTGTAACAGTTCGTATAACATGTACAAAAGCCTGTATTCTCCATCACCTGTGCAAGTTCAAAGATGATCTGACCAAGCATGGACGATTTTGGGACTTCTACTCCCAAGATCCTTCCTGCCCACCCGGTGAAGACACAGAGGTGGCAATCCCTTCCTTGAATGCTGCAAAGTGATCACAAGCAGCCAGCCCTTCCTCCTCTTCCAGCTTTGCCACCAAGTTTTGTTTGGTGGTAGGGCTGGAGGCAAGTCCCCGGCCTCCTCTTTCTACACAGAGAAGATGGGGCTGGGTGGAAGGAAGGGTAAGTGCAGGGTGCCCCTTGCCAGAGTGTCTCCATCTCACTGTTTGAAGCAGGCACTTCAGCCCACCTCATGGGAGGGCAGGATCTGCTGGGAAGTCTTGTATATTGGCAAAATTGGTGCTCTGACCTGGGGAAGAAGAGGGCATGCACATATAGGTGCACACACAAGAGGGCATGCATGCACACACACTTCCTTGTTCTATGGGTGGCACTCTGTTCCTGACCAAGCTGTGGAAAACAAGTCTGTACTGTGCATGCCAAGAAAGATTCCTTCTCTTTTGGGCACAACTTAGCCTTTGTGGCTATGTGCCCGCAGGAAAATATCCATCTTGCCGTCAGCATGGCCCAATTTAGGTCTGACTTTTTCTATGAAATGGGCTGCTTGCATGAAAGAGCAAGATGAAGGGCTTTGGAGGGGAAAGCCCTTTGAACTGCCAGGGCAACTACAAGAGGAAGGGGAGCTGAAGGAAACCCTACTCCCATCATTGCCATGTTAAAAGCAGCCTTGTGTGTTGCAATAGAAAAGGGAGTAGACTCCCCTCACTCTTGCATCACTAATAGTAGTGGTAGCAGATGCAGAATCAGGATAAATAGTGAGTAGGTTGAGCCTGGAATCCTAGTGACATAAAAACAGGGGATTTGAGGTCTTATTTAGACCAGAGGGAGGAAATCCTTCTTGCCCTTTCCCCCTTAGGATCTTCTAGGAGGCACAGTGCACAATGATTCTGAAACAGGCAAAGCTGCGTACTATGCTTTAAAGCCTTTATTAAGATGTGCGAAGCACGCAGAAAGTAAAATAATCACAGTGCAGGATAAAAGGTTACAGTCTTAAAACAAATACAATCCACCGTGTGTTTCTTAGCTAAACCCTGCTACCAAAAAACCTTTCCAATTGGTTAGCTTGGGTCGCAATCCTAACCAACTTTCCAACACTGGGTTAAGGGCAATGCAGCTCCGAGTAAAGGAACAACATTCCCTTACCTTGAGGAGGTCTCTGTGACTACTACTCCACTGCAGAATGCAGGACATGCCCCGTTGGCACAGTTACATCAGTGCTGGAAAGTTGGTTAGGATTGCAGTCTTCAGGCTGGTCTCCCGTCTTATCCTGATCCCTGCTGAGGATCAAAATCTTTAGAACAAGAGCAAGTGCTCAGTTGCTTATAGGAGTTTTATACCTTGGGCATTTACACCTAAACACTAGACTTGCTTCTGTCCGTTTGCATAGTCCTAAATTCCCCTCTTGGTTACACAGGTATACTGTAATCCAGACACAAGGGAATTTTATAGGAAATCACTAACAGTTTGGCCTGTGATCCTTGAGTGGCAGAAGTGCATTCTTTCATACATGCCGACACATGCAGGCTAGCGTGTGCCAAGTAATGTCTGTGAAAACAAATGCTCAATTTCACATTTAAAGTATTTTAAATCCAAGTTAAATTAGTGTGCAGCAGTCAGGTGACAGAACAGTTCTGGCCCAACTTAAACGATTATCTTCTTTGCAGGTTTGGTTTCAAAATCGTAGGGCCAAATGGCGGAAGAGGGAGAAATGCTGGGGCAGGAGCAGCGTAATGGCAGAATATGGCCTATACGGTGCAATGGTACGTCACTCCATCCCGCTGCCGGAATCCATCCTCAAATCGGCTAAGGATGGCATCATGGAATCCTGCGCTCCTTGGCTGTTGGGTAAGAAATCAACCTTGAGCATGGGATCTATCTTGTCTAACCAGTTTCTTAGGCAGGGCTTTGGAGGGAGTGAAGAAAATTAAGGGCACAATCCTAATCAACTTTCCAGCACTGACCTAGCTGTGCCAATGGGGCATATGCTGCATCCTGCAGTTGGGGGGGGGCACACAGAGACCTCCTTAAGGTACAGGAATGTTTGTTCCCTTATCGTGGAGCTGCATTGCTCTTATCCCGAAGCTGAAAAATTGGTTAGGATTGTGCCCTAAGTAGCTGAACTAGGAACATTAATGGGTGAACATAGAACTTTTTCTGCAGGCCTGAGGTTTGTCTATATTTTCTCTTAGAATCTATGGATTTTGATGCCTAAGCTCAGAGTCCAGGACACCTGCCAATAGGTTATTATTTTAGAAAGAAAACTATGTTACATGGAAAAAAACCACAAGCTCTTTCAAGTCCCTTATTCTTGGGTATAGTGATTATCTTGCATTCCCACAGTGATGTTGCCACAACAGTTTACCTGTATTTGAGTTATACATCCTCAACAGTGAGAGCAGCTTATCAGACGGATATCATGTTAGGTGTTTTCATGCTCCTGGAGCTGTTATGTTGGCTCCTAGCTGAAGATTGAGCCTTTTGATACCGTGACAAAACCAGCTGTGGCTCCTTAAAGAATAACAAATATATTGTTGCATGAGCTTTCCATGTTAAGGAAATGTTTACTTCAATAGGTACATGGAAATTCAGTAGGTTCTGTAATAGGAAGTAAATGCAATATATGGACTATGGCACAATAACTGGGCTGTTCTTTAAGGTGCCAGAGGATATTTGGTTGTCTCTGTTAACATAGATCGGCATGCTTATCTTTTGGGGTGTGATAATAATAAACTATCCGTTAAGCTATTCTAAACATTGTAGTGGAATCCGCAAAGCAAGTGTAAAGCATGCACTGATCTTTGGAGGGGGAAAAAAAGCAATCTTGGCAACACTTATTTAAGGAGCAAGTGCCTGTTGGAGTGACCCAATCCTGCTCCTAGGGGAAATAAAATCATATGGAGGGCAGGGGCAGACCTAGTTAAAACAGCACCTAATAGAAGTGCACCCCCACGGGAGCCCAGATCTACCCATTGGGACTGGCCACGGCCATCTGAAAAAGCCACATGTGAGCAGAGACCATCATGCAATGCTTCCAATTTGCATGGGAGATTAGCATGTGCCTGCCCCCCATTATATAGGCAAATTGGAAGCATTGCATGATGGTCTCTGCTCACATGTGGCTTTTTTAGACACTGACTCAGATTTTTGAAAGTGGAGACACAAGGATTTCAAACTGAAGTCAGCAAATGTTAAGAACCAACTACAAAAAAAAAATAAGGCTAAGCTCACCGTGACCTTAAACGTTATGATTAAATATGCCTTGGCACTGGAAAAAGGCTTTGAATAGGTGGTGGAAGGTCTGCACTATGAATGCCTTCCTGTTTTGCACAGCACTGGTCTTCCTGTGGCTTGTCCTAATGGGTGGATCTGGGCTCTGCTGTTGTTTCTAATGGGTAGACCTGGGCTCCCCAGATCTACTGGCAGGGATTCCTGTGGCCATTCCCAATGGGTAGATCTACCCTGTGGCTGCTTGTGGTGGGTAGACCTGGGCTCCTGTGGGGGTGCACTTCTGTTTGGTGCCCTGGGTGCCATTTTGGCTAGGTCCACCCGTGGCTGAGAGAGACTTCTCTGCTTTTATACACTCAGTCAAACAAGTGCCAGAATGATCTGCATGTGCATTGCATGCCATTTCCTCCAAAGAAGCACTTTCCCAGGAGCAGTTTTGTCAGTTTTGAAGCAACCCTAAGCTTTTTGGCAACTATAATGTTCCTGGCAGTTGTGGCTTCTTCCTCTCAAGAGCCTTCAGCAAACATGGAGGTTGTGTTTAGTCACCATGGTTAGCAGTGATTGATAGACCTGTCCTCCATGAATTTGTCTAGTTTAATTTCTGAAACTATGTAAACTACAGTATTGGTCTTCACTATGGAATTAGCAGATTTCTTCTTATGCTCCTGCTCTTTGCTTAGCTCTTCTTTTCTGCATTTTCAGACTAATGCTATGAAAAAAGTTAAGTTTTGGCCTCTTAAAAATGTGCTGCTTCACACTTTTGTCTGTATGAAACTCAGAGATGAAAGGGAGAGATGCAGACGGGCTGGGATGTGACTGTGGGAAGAAAGCAGAAGTTTACTTCTTTCCAGCCACAGAAACAGAACTACATTCCCTCTCTAGGGACTTGTTCACAATCAGAGTTGTTGTATGTGACACTAGTGGCATATCTAGAGGGGGATCACAGCACTAAATTTTGCAAGCAGCTGCTTCCCTTCGTTTTCAGAGCCATTCAGAGCCAATGTAGCCACTATTTTGTTCTAGCCATTGGGAATGGCTCTGAAGAAGAGGAGGTGTGGCTGCTTGCAAAATTTAGTGCTGTGATCCTCCTCTCAGTATGCCTCTCTGAGACACCCATTGTGTCTTTGCCAGTTGAGAATTGTATGGCCTGCTAGGGTTAAGTGCTTCTATGGCTCTGGGTTTGTCTACTCCCATCTTTTATTTAAATACTAGGCTTCCAAAATAGACAACTCCTGCCATTTCGGACTGTATCTTCTAAAACATCAGTCTTTGTGCTCAAAACCATGCCTTCAAAAGTGCAGATTTCCCTTCCCAACCCAGCTGTTGTTGCTGTTTGTGGACAATTCCTTCTCAACAAGTTTTCTCTGCCCCATCTTGTTGAAAATGCACAGGCCTGACACCAGAGTTATGGTTCAGGTGTTGCCTTACCTCAGTTCGGCGTTGGCCCCAATTTCTCATCCACATCTGGCCTTTCTCTGTCAGAGAATTGGCCTGAGGCCATAGTATAGCTACAGGGGGGGCAGTAATGCACTATGTAAGCGGACCCTCCCATTTACCATTGGAGCCATTCTGGATGGTAAGGACAATGGGCAGGAGATACCTGCACATTGCAGTTGCCACCTGGAATGGCTCTGACAGCAAGTGGGAGGGGCCGCTTATGTAGCACACTGTAGTGCCTGTGGTACATATTGCAGTTCCCCTCATAGTTATGCTACTGGCCTGAGGTCCCCCCTCATACAGGGCCCAGTGCAGTGGGATCTCTGTGTGACTGCTGTTTGAAGCAAGGCTTTCTGCTTTTCCTTAATTCTGGCCTCTCTTTATCTTTACTGTTTTCAGTTCAAGATGGCTTTCCCATGCCCAGGCGCTTTTCTAAACCCGAATACCAACAATTCTTTTTAGGGATGCACAAAAAATCTCTGGAGGCAGCGGCTGAGGCGGGAAGGAAGCCGGAGGTGGAACGCCAGGCCCTGCCCAAGCTTGACAAGAATGACAAGGAAGAAAGGAGCCCAGATGCCAAAACCACCATTTCCCAGGAGGAACTGAGAGAGAACAGCATTGCTGCCCTCAGGGCCAAAGCTCAGGAGCACAGCACCAAAGTCCTGGGGACCATCCCTGGAGACCCTCCAGCCCCAACCAGGAAGCCAGAGGAAGAGGCAGCCACAGCAGAGGATGAACGGCAAATGGAAAAACCAGATTTATCACAAGAGGAAGAGAAGCTGATTTAGAGAGAAAGGGATAGTGGGAAATCAGCCATCTCCTCAAAGACTGACTCCTCTCGGGGCTACAGCCTTCTCTCAGACTGACAGGGTCCCTCTTGCAGCCCCTACACACATAGAGAGAGGCCCTACTTGGTCTCTGTGCATTTCAGGAAGCCACAGGCTCAGACCACACATTCTGTCTGGTGTGTCTAGAGACCAATCCCCTTCAGGAGCATATTGCCCCTGCTCTCTCTACCCTCAGGAGCTTTCCTGCTTTCCTATCTCCCCCATTTCAAGGGGGTCATAACCATCTTAATTCAAGAGGAAAATTAAGCTAGCTAGGACTTTTGATTTCATCAGCACCAGCCACTAAACCAATGTTGGGTCTTTCCTCACTTTTCACTTCATTCTCTGTTGTCCCAGTCTCACCTCACCCTTAAAAGGAATATTTATGTCATTATGTTATTGTATTTCATTGTCGGAGTGAGTCTCAGTCAGATCGTTAGCTTTCCCATAGTAGAATTTCCTTTTGTTCAGTTTTATATGTTAATTTATGTAAATATATTTACATTTTAAACTGCCCATTGCCTAGCATTGAGGCTGAGTTTTAATAAAACAAAAAAGGAAAAAATAAAATAAAAAAGAAGCCGCTGCCACTTGCAAAAGTCAGGACAAATTAAAATTGGTCAGGTGGCAACCCTACCTCAGAGAAAGTCTCTTTCTCACTGCAATATCAGAATTACTGTTGACGAAAGAGGCCCAGGCACCCTTCCAGTGCAATGTGAATTATCTGTTCTAAATATGCCCCTGTTGTGGCTTATTTATAGCCCCCCAGATTGCAGCATTCCCAAATCTTGACTGTCTTTGAGTGGCTACATTATTTTTCCCTTTAGACCAGATTGCTCCAGGGGAAATCTATGGAAACAGTTACATGTAACTTTTGAGTTGATTCTAATGGTGACTTAAATCTTGGATATGTATTTTTCCTATGGGAGTCCCAGATTGTTCTGGAATGAAAAGGAGCACTTAATTATTAAAAAGAGCAGGGTCAGGACTCAAGGGTCAGTGTCATATTCTCTGATCTGGACGCTTTGTCCCCTCCCACCTCCTGCCCCAGGTCTGTAGGATCTAGAAGATTTAATTAGTGGTGAGGGAAATGTGCTTGGTGTATGCTCTTTTGTTCCTTTATATTCAATTTCCAGGGATGATAACCAGTTTCAGGGCATTGCCCTTGTGAACCCTGGCTTGTATGAAGCTCAGGCCAGCGCTCTGGAGTCTAGACAGATGTTTCGTGATTCCAAAGGTTCAAATGAAAGTCAGGAAATTGAGAAAAAAACTGAGGTGTCCCTGGACAGCCACATTTCTGCAGAAGGGGAGGGGCTTAAGCTTTTTACTTATTTTTTTTAAATCCTAGAAGTCCTTATATTAGGACATCACTCAGCACTTGATTTTTATTTTCAGATGAATGTGCAAACAGCCTTCATTGTAATGCATTGTGTTTAAGGACATGTAAACGTTTTATCAGCAGTGTTTAATCTGTGTTGGCTTTTTTCACTCATGCACATCCTTATCTGGTGGACTGAACTGTCCTCATCTGAGAAGGATGGGTGAGTGAAACAGCCAATATAAGGCAGACTCCTTGTTGCACTTCACATGTCCTGGTCATATGTAGTTAAAATATTAAGTAAACAATTTGTTCAATGTAAGTAACATGAAATAAAGCACTTATGGATAGCTTACTGTCCAAGAGTTAAAGGGAGCATTCACATGTATTTTTTGATGCTCATAGACAATTAATTTACAGGCTCTGACATGAAGTCATGCACAAACCGTCATAAGAAATTCCCTCAGACATTTGCCTTTCTGTTCTTTTCCTGTGAAGGCCCTAAGACAGCTCGTCTCACCTCACGTTCCCTTTCCTGTCCTCGTTTCCAAGAGCTGTTTTTATCTGAAGTTGCTGTTTTATTTGTTTATGATGGATCCTCCCTTCCCACATCATCCCTTTTGGTCTTTGTCCCTGGTTCTTTGGTGTGTTAGATGGTAGCCCATGGTGTGTAAATAATGTACATATGGTGAGAAAAGTTGGTATTTGAGGTGTTTAAGAGATACAAAGTTGTAACAACTTCTAGTCATTTGAAACCTGTGATTTTTGTGCCATTTTCTGTAAAGATATA
The DNA here is from genome assembly GCA_029204185.1 of Lerista edwardsae. Lineage (NCBI taxonomy): Eukaryota > Metazoa > Chordata > Lepidosauria > Squamata > Scincidae > Lerista > Lerista edwardsae. The sequence continues at coordinate 5,468,113 of JAJKFI010000038.1, forward strand.
AATCAGAATAAAACAGAACTAAAGATGGGCAGAACCCATTCAATTGTGCACCAAAGGAAATTGGGGTGTCCTCATATCGGTGGACTGTTTGTACAGGTGTATACAGACTGAACTCCAAGCATTCTGAGATGGGGCTGCATGTATGCCTGGGAGGGACAGCAGAGAAATATAAAGCAACCTACAAAGTACTCGGTGCAAGAGCCCCAAGGATGTAGCAAATGCCCAGCATTTCAAATAGGCTTTCAGCATGAGGTCTGAATTCTGGGTCCTTATAGCATTATGAAACTATGGGCTCAATCCTATCCAACTTTCCAGCACTGATGTAGCAGTGCCAGTGGAGCACATGCTGCATCCTATGGTGGAGAGGCGGTTACAGAGGCCTCCTCAAGGTAAGAAAACATATGTTCCCTTACCTCAAGGCTGCATCAGCTTTGGAAAGTTGGATAGGATTGGGCTCTATGTTTCATTAAGATGTTCCCAGCAGTAAAAAAGCCCTCATATTCCAAACACTTTGCAGGTGTAGCATTGTCAAGCTATCCAAGGCATTTGGAAAACATTCAACAACCATTGTCACTTCATGCCAAAAGATAACCCCAAACACAAAGTTACAGGAGAAAGGCATGTCTTGCTAGATAAGAGGTGTGAAGGGGCTGTGGTTTACTATTTTGAGGTTACATTTTTTCTTTAGTTCCCTAGTCACTAGTTTACTGGGGTGGGGTGGGGTGGGGGTGGGAGTAATTCACAGCTGCAGAAGTGAGCTGAAGCAGGTTGTACCAGTAGCAGATTGCAAAGGGTCTGAGAGGGTAGTGGATTTGGTGTGTGCTTCACCCCAAGTCTGCCATCATTGCTGCCTCCTTCCGACCTGCTGCTGATGCATGTTGCAATGATCCACTTTGTGCACGCTTGAGCGAGAAGCAAATCTTCCTCTTCTCTACCTTGCTCCACACCATTTCCTTGAAGTGCAGGACTTTCAGTTTTATTTACAGGGCCAAGGAGAACAAAAGAGCTCCTTCATTTGTGCTTTCCCTTTCCATTAAACTGGAAGTTTCATGCTTCGGATTTTTATGAAACTCCATGAGAAACAAAATAACCTTTGCAGAAAACAGCACCTTTGGTGGACGTTGGAGCTGTAGATCAGGCCCCAACATGGCTGCTATTTTAAAGTAAAAGCAAGTTTCAAACCACACAATGTTGTGCTTACATATAGTTTGGTTCCTTGTTTCTTTGGGAGTGGAAAGGATAAAGGTGGAGGGGTACTGCAGCTTAATGCGGGTTTGCCAAAGGCCACCTTGTGAGTTCATTGAAGAAGCAAGATTTGAACCAGGAGCTTCCTGGTTCACAGCTCTATATTTTTAGTATTACACTATCCTATCTTCTAGGCCAGGGGTCCTCAAACTTTTTAAGCAAGGGGCCAGTTCACAGTCCCTCAGACTGTTGCGGGGGGCCGGACTATAGTTTGAAAATATATATGAACAAATTCCTATGCACACTGCACATATCTTATTTGAACTGCAAAACAACAACAACAACAAAAAACAGGAAAAAACAATACAACATTTAAAATGAAGAACAATTTTAATCAATATAAACTTATTAGTATTTCAATGGGAAGTATGGGCCTGTATGGGAATGAGATGGTCAATGTCCAGTTCCATATTTGTCACTGCTGGTCGTAACAAGTCATACAAGTGTGCATCAGTTAGTCTGAATCTGGTTGGATGGGGTGCAGACAAAGCAGCCAGCAGAATCTAGGATATGAAGAATCGGGGTCAGAATCTAGGGATGTGTGTGTGACCAGAATCTAGGGTCAGTGATGGTCCATCCATCCCCCAGGGAATCTCCAGCGTGGCCAGGGAGGCAATGAGGATGTCAGGCTGGCAGCAGGCAGTGTGGCCCAACTCGGCCTCAGGCCCCTGCAGACACAGACCGAGCAGATCGTAGCCCAGGATGTGCTTGGCCAGGCGGAAGTGCTTGTGTGCCTCTGGGTAGCGCAGCAGTCCCGTTCCCACAAACTGGCTGCCCTGTCCCGGGAACAGCAGCACAGAGGTTTCCTCCGGGGGCTGCCCCACCGCACCCTTCCAGAAGCTTTGGCCTCCCCCTCCACTGTCCTGCAGCAGCTCCGGCAGCCCCAGGCCGGGCAGATCAGGGGCGCCTCCCCCGCTCCGACCCAGCCCTTGCCCTGTGGCCACCCCCGGTGGGGCTTCAGGAGCCGCAGCGTGGATGCCATGCCAGGCTGGGCCTAACAACAACATGAGGCCTGCTTGAGCGTTGCCAGGGCAACGGACCCGCTGTTCTGGACATCACATGTAAGGGCACAGCTGGTCCAGCTGGAGAACAGTCCTCCCTCTGGGAAACGAACCATGCAAAAAACATTCCACCTATGAAACAGTTGTCTTGCGCCCCTCCTCGTTTCGGCTCTGAATGATGGGTGGGCTGGGTAAATGACCTTGTAGGGCCATAGTTTGAGGACCCCTGCTCTAGGCATTGTTCCTTAAAAACAACAACAACAACAACAACAACAACAACAACACTATTCTAAGCATATATAAGAAACAAAAGGCAATTAACTAGAAACAAAATTATAATTACAAATCAAATATTGGTTAAGGGTGCAGACACATGTAAATGGAAATCAAATGAAATTTCACCAATGAAGAATGAAGATTACATGGAGATTTCGAGCACCAATCTGAAATGGGAGGAGAAACCAAATAGCCTTCTTCCATGCACCTCACTGAGTAGAACCTTAAGGTAGGAATTTGCCCTTGGGGACTGCCCCTCTCTGAGCACAACAAACCTGAGCTGCAAGTCTGACCTGTCAAAAAAACTTTTGCGTTTCTCGCTTCTCTCCTTACAGCATTTGGAAGGCACTGCATCTCTCTCCTCTGTCATACTTCTTTCCTGGTAAGGTGTTTGGTTCGATTTCTAATAAAAAATGTATTTTAAAAGTATCTTTCGTCTATCCATTTTCCACAGTGCAGGAGTAGGGGGAGGCGTGCGCGTGCGTGCGTGCGTGCGTGTGTGTGTGTGTGTGTGTGTGTGTGTGTGAGAGAGAGAGAGAGAGAGAGAGAGAGAGAGAGTGCACAAGAGAAAGAGATATATATCCAGCATCTTGGTTGGTTGACAGCACAATTCTATTGGCCTCTTCTGGCTCAGCAGCCACTAAGCCGGCTTAGCAGTCACTAACATGCCATAAAGCACTTTTGCAACTACTCTAGTGCAAGCAGTGCTGGCAGAAAGCCTTGCCCTATCCCTCCAACGCTGTATTCTACCTGTGGCTGATGGCAGAGGTGAATGCTGTGCCAGGTGGCACACAGGGGAGGGTGGAATGGAGGCAGGAGGGCTGTTTCTGGGTGGAACAAAAGAGGGGACAGGCCCAAGAGGTGAGCGGGATTGGCAGAGGTGTCTCCCCAACCGCCTTCTATCCTATCCTCCCTCCTGGGCCTGATAGCCCCATTGAGTAGGCTGGGACTTGATATGGGGTAAAGAGAAAAATATCCCCTTACCCCCAGAAGACCTCCAGCTTGCTCCTTACCTGCCCTGGATATAAGTATGGACCACTTGACCCAGCTGTATTGTGCAGGTGGCTTTTATCCCAGCTTTGGAGGCTTTTAGGGCACAGAAACTGACAGGAATAAAGAAGACCATGAAATGACAAATAGGAATGTAGGCACCCACAAAACGTAGCATGCTAGCTAATGGGACGCCCTAGATTTTAAAAGGTGAAGAAGCGACCATTAACATGTAAATCCATTTCAAGCACAAAGCAAACATTTTGCATAGTAGCATGGATATGAGCGATGACCTAAAAACAGATGTGCCTAAATGAAGAACAGAGGCATGAGGGGTTTTTTTGGGAGGGGGGGGGTGAAGCTATGCCTTAAGATTTAAGGACCTGTGACATCCTGACCCCATGCAGTGCATAATCGATCAAAAAGTGTTTTGGTTTTATTTCAAATCAGACAAAGGATTTTTAGCTGCGCTACAAGGCAAGTAAATGTCAGCCGGGAGTGAATTATGCTAACTTCTAGAAAGCTCTTTTCAAGGATGTCTGGCACCGACTCAGGAGGTAGGGGCCATTCAGCTGACAATGTAATTGAGTAACATTGTCCTAGGCCACTGTTTGTTGTGCACTTGAAGACAAATGGGCTGAGGCAGCAAAGTAAACCTAAAATATAGTGGGAGGTGTCATGCATTACTGCTGTTTTCAAGCAGTATTGCTCCAGAGGAGAATAATTTATTCCAGCACTGCTAGCTTAAACTGTTTACTGGAGTCTGGCAGCACTTTGATTCAATGTATATATTTTATACACATTCTGCTTTTCAGCAGAAGTTGGTTTTACTCCACCTTCTCATCTGGAGCCTGAGCAAGTCAAAGAAGAAGCTGAAAGAAACAGAGAGAGAGAGAGAGAGAGAGAGAGAGAGAGAGAGAGAGAGAGAGATACTGGCAGGTCAATGTAATGAATATGAGCTGATGGGGGAGACAATTTTCATTGGGATTGTGCAGACGCGTACCAGGGCTTTCTCTGGTATCGGAAAGTGGGGCATTCGGTACCACATGGGATGCTCCTCTCTCTCAAGAGGCAGAGCCAGACTTCGTTGAGGTCTCTTCCTGTGGGAGGGCTCCCGAACCCAGTCCAGCTCTTCCTCTTGACAGAGCAAGTCGGATTTTTTTGTTGCAGCAGAGAAGAGCAAAACAGTTTCTCTTTACCTCAAAGTCTTTTCCTCTTTCTTCATTTTCATCTTTTCCATTTCCATCTATCTTCTAACCCTCTATTCCGTCTGCTCCCTATCCATTCCCCTTTTTTCCGACCTCCCTCCCCAGTGTGCGTGTGGTGGCTTCGGGGTACAGAGCAGCAGTGGCACAGGCCTCACCAGCCCGACATTACAGTGAGTGGGAGGCTCTGCTCAGCCGCATAGCAGGGAGCCACGCACTGGTGGATCTCACCAGCCCGGCAAAGCCGTGAGCGGGAGATCAAGACAGCCACAAATTGCGCACCTCAGCACAGGGGGAGGGTGCCAGTTCTCAGAGGAGGTCCGATCTCTGCCTCGTTGCCCCAACAACAGTGGCACGAGGAACGGAGCTCCGTTGATGAAGGGGCGCCATTTTGTTGAGCCAGCAACGCGGCGAGAGCAGGCAGCTCAGCAGGTGACGGATGCCATTTTGTGAGTATCGGCTCAAGCAGTAGCCGGTTTTCCCAATTTTATTTTTGGGAGATCTTGTTGTTGTTTTTTAAAAATGGAGAATTCGCAAGCCCTTGCCCCACTGATAGAAAGTACAGGGGAAGGGGGGTCTGGGGCGGAAGGTACATCCACAGCGGTGGTACCGCCAGCGAAACTGACAAAGACCCCCCCCCAAAAAAGGTTCCCAAGCCCGGTATTGAGGTGCAGGTGCAGGAGGCTGTCAACCTCACCTTTAGAGCCCATGTGCAAGAAATAATTATGGCCTGTAAGTCCTCTCAGGACCCCAAGGAGAAGCAAAAAGGGGCTAAGGTTTCTGAAACTTCTTCCTCTACCATGTCTGAGTCTCTCTCGGAGGAGGAAAAGGAGTTTTCATCTCATCACAAAGGGGGAAAGGCAAAACGTAAAAGACACCCTGTGAGCAAAGCTCAATTGCACAAAAGGGCAAAAAGGGATAGACAGGTGTCAAGTCCTTCTCTACCCTCTTCCTCAGAATCTGACCGGGAGGAGGGGGAGTTGTCTTCGGATGGGGAGGAACAGCCAGAAATGGCACATAAGCTGGATAGGTTTTTTCCCTTGGACTTGTTTCCACACATGTTGGGCAAAGCGACCAGAGTTCTTAAACTTACTGGGGATCCAGAGGATGATCCAGAGCCCTCAAAGTCCACCAAGACCAAGTCAAACAAGCTTTCCCTCCAGGGTCCCCCTAAACCTGAAACAGTTCCTTTCCGTTACGAGTTCCAAAGAGGAATTGACGACGAGTGGGGGCAGCCAAGCATCGGGCTAAGATTTGGAATAAACTTTACTCATTACCGGAGGATGTCATGCAGTCCCTCACAGTTCCAGTAATTGATTCACCAGTGGTGGTATTGTCCTCGGCAGCGGTCATTCCTTTGGAAGGGGAAGGGGGACCCAAGGACACTTGCGATAAGAGGGTGGACACCTTTCTAAAACATAGTTTTGAGGCATCCGCTCAGGTTTGAGAGCTGTTTCTGCTAATTCCATCATGGCAAGAGCAGCATATGGGTGGGCAGGTGAGATGGTCTCCCCAAAATCAGGCCTTTCCAAATCGGCCAGACCCCAACTAAAGACAATTTCCCTAGCAGCGGTTTTTGCGGCAGATTCCTCATACGATGCCTTACTTCTGAGCGCCCGTGCTTTGGCCACCAATGCAGTTGCTAGACGCAATCTTTGGATGCGTCATTGGAATGGAGACGCAGCATCTCTTTCCCACGTGGTGGGCATTCCCTTCAAGGGAGGCAAACTTTTTGGTCAAGCCTTAGAGCCTCTCCTTGTAGAAAACAAGGACAAATGTAAGGTTTTACCATCAGGCAAAAAGGATCAGACAAAACACAAGATGCAGTCCTTTTGTTCCACAGGTTTCGTGTCCAGAACCAAAGATTTTGGGCACAGGGGGAAGAGCAAATGGAACAAGGGCAAGCCCTTTCCCAGAGCTAGAGCGGGAGGGAGCCCAGCCATCCACTTCTTCCAGATCCTCCAAGGGACACCAAAATGTCTGATGCCAAATCAGAAGACGGTTTTGAACTTACTGCAGGACGTCTTCTAGATTTCGCTTCCCCGTGGAAGACTATCACCTCAGATGCCTGGGTTCTCAAAACTGTGACCCGGGGCTATTCACTCAAGTTTGTGAACAAACCTCCCAACAGGTTCTGGCAGGTCCCCTTCTCCCGGGATCCGGTCAGACACAAACTGGATGTGATTCACCACCTCCTACAGATCAAGGCTATAGAGCCGGTCCCAAAACACCTGAGGGGAAAGGGGGTTTATTCAGTATGGTTCTTGGTTCCCAAAAAGCATGGGGAGATGAGAGCCATACTGGATTTGAAATGGTTGAATTGTTTCCTCAGGAAACGCAAGTTCAGAATGGAGAACCATTGTGTCTGCCCTAGAGCAGGGAGACTATCTGACTTTGGTGGACCTTTGCAAAGCTTACCTCCATGTCCCCATCTTGAAAGCTGACAGACAGTTTCTGAGATTCAGTTATGGGAGACTACACTACCAGTACAGAGCCCTCCCATTAACTTCGGCCCCCAGGTGGCCCACTTGTGGCTTCAGGAGGTGTCCCTCTTCCTGTACCTCGACGATGTCTTAATCAGGGCACCATCGAGGGAGTTGTCATTGAGGGACATGGCCAAGACAGTCAAATGAGCAAGGAAGCTTCTTTCCATAAATGGAAGTCTTGCCCCAGTGAGGAGCCCCAGTGAGAAATCTTGCCCCAGTGAGGAGAATAAAAAACAACATAAACTCTGGCAAAAGACAAGTAAGAAGGTGATATGGGAGGCCAAGAAAGAGTTTGAGGAACGCATGGCTAGCAACATAAAAGGGAATAATAAAAGCTTCTTCAAGTATGTTAGAAGCAGGAAACCTACCAGAGAGGCGGTTGGCCCGCTGGATGGTGAGGGCGGGAAAGAGGAGATAAAAGGGGACTTGGAGATCGCAGAGAAATTAAATGAATTCTTTGCATCCGTCTTCACAGCAGAAGAACTTGGGCAGATACCGCAGCCCGAACAGCCCCTTCTAACTAAGGAATTAAATTAGATAATGAGGCAAGAGGCACTTTTTCAAGTGGTGTCCCTCTTATATTTAGCAGGGGAAGAGTAATTGTCCCTCTTCACCCCTGCGCAGTCTTTCTAGTGGCTGTTGCAGGTGGTCTGCCTTTTTTTAGATTGTGAGCCCTTTGGGACAGGGAGCCATTTAACTTTATTATTATTACTATTTGCCTGTAAACCGCTTTGTGAACTAAACTTCATGTTGAAAAGCGGTATATAAGTACCTGTTGATTGATTGATTGATTGATTGATTGATTGATTGATTGATTGATTG
>JAJKFI010000038.1:5476147-5488201 GCA_029204185.1 Lerista edwardsae
GATTGATTGATTGATTGATTGATTGATTGATTGATTGATTGATTGATAATGGTTAATAAAGAAGATGTTTTAGATCAAATTGATAAACTACATACTGTATAAATAAGTCACCAGGCCCAGATGGTATACACCCAAGAGTTATTAAGGAACTAAAGAACGAAGTTGCTGACCTCCTAACTAGAGTATGCAATTTGTCCCTTCAAATGGCCACGGTGCCAGAGGATTGGAGGATAGCCAATGTCACACCAATCTTTAAAAAAGGGAGAAGGGGGGACCCTGGAAACTACAGGCCGGTCAGCCTAACGTCTGTTCCGGGTAAGATGGTGGAAAGCCTCATCAAAAATAAAATCCTAAAACACGTAGAGGAACAAGTACTGCTGAAGGAAAGTCAGCATGGCTTCTGTAAGGGTAAGTCTTGCCTCACGAACCTTTTGGAATTCTTTGAAAAGGTCAACAGGCACGTGAATGTGGGTGAACCTGTGGATATCATATACCTGAATTTTCAGAAGGCATTTGACACAGTCCCCCACCAAAGGCTGCTGAAGAAACTTCACAGTCAGGGAATAAGAGGGCAGGTCCTCTTATGGATTCAGAATTGGTTGAGGGCCAGGAAACAGAGAGTGGGGATTAATGGGCAATTTTCACAGTGGAGAGAGCTGAAAAGCGGAGTGCCCCAGAGATCTGTCTTGGGACCGGTGCTTTTCAACTTGTTCATAAATGACCTGGAGACAGGGACAAACAGCGAGGTGGCCAAGTTTGCAGATGACACAAAACTTTTCCGGGTGATGAAGACCAGAAGGGATTGTGAAGAGCTCCAGAAGGATCTCTCCATGTTGGGAGAATGGGCAGCAAAATGGCAGATGCGTTTCAATGTAGACAAGTGTAAAGTGATGCACATTGGGGCAAAAAACCAAAACTTCACCTATAGGCTTATGGGTTCTGAGCTGTCTGTGACAGCTCAAAAGAGAGATCTTGGGGTGCTGGTGGACAGTTCAATGAAGGTATCGACCCAGTGTGCGGCAGCAATTAAGAAGGTCAATTCCATGCTTGGGGTAATTAAAAAAGGGGTTGAGAATAAAACAGCAAATATTATCATGCCATTGTACAAATTGATGGTAAGGCCGCACCTGGAATATTGTGTCCAGTTCTGGTCACCGCACCTCAAAAAGGACATAGTGGAGCTGGAAAAGGTGCAGAAGAGAGCGACGAAAATGATTACGGGGCTGGGGTACCTCCCTTATGAAGAAAGACTGCAACGTTTGGGGCTCTTCAGCCTAGAAAAAAGGTGCCTGAGGGGGGACATGATTGAGACATACAAAATAATGCACGGAAGGGATAGAGTCGATAGAGGGATGTTCTTTTCCCTCTCTCAAAACACCAGAACCAGGGGGCATCCGCTAAAACTGAGGGTTGGGAGAGTTAAAACAGATAAAAAGAAGTACTTTTTTACCCAGCGGGTGATTAGTCTGTGGAACTCTTTGCCACAGGAGGTGGTGATGGCATCTGGTCTAGATGCCTTTAAGAGGGGTTTGGACGGATTTCTGGAAGAAAAGTCCATTATGATTGTGCAACCTCCTTACATTTTGTGAACTTTGTGTTGAAAAGCGGTATATAAATACTAGTGATTGATTGATTAGTAGTAGGCTATTTCAGAGTACTGGGTGCAAGGGAGTGGCAACAAGATGCAAGCGTCTTGTGTCTTGTGCCTCCCTGGGGCACCTGGTGAGCCGCTGTGAAATACAGGAAGCCCACCAGCTTCCATGTTTTCTAACCAGGCTTGGGGGGGGGGGTGTTGGCAAATAATATTTGAACAGCCCCTCCTATCTAGTGTTACCCCCTTTCACATGGAGTCCATAAACTAAAGGATTTAAACAAAAAGGACAGTGGGAAAGAATCACAATCAACACAATGTATGCACAAGATAGAACTAGTCATCAGAATACAGTATATTGAGTCCAGCCAAGGTAAATAGCTCCTGTATTGTTTGGCCATGAGGGTCTCTCATGTCTGACAGCTTCCTCCCTTGAGGGGTGCAGCTGCAGGCCTCCTGTCTGCGAATCATGTGGGCTGGCTGTGGAGCTGCCTAAAGTTTCAGGCAGAATGAAGGTGAGCTCACAACTGGACCACTGCTATAAGCTCCTCGATGTCTCTGCCGCACCTCTATTTCAGTTCTGCTGCTCTCCAAATCACACTACTGGGACTCTAACCTCTTCAAATGTCTATTGCTCCTTCTTGGAGATGTCAAAAAGTCCTTTCCTGCAAGTATCCACTAGAGGGCCACAATTCTCTTTTAGGATGTCAACTTCCCCCGCCCTGCCCTGTCCCGCGCTGGTTCTGTGTTTGTGTGTAATCATTGTTCTGTGTGAAGCTTGGGATTGCTTGCTAAGTGCCAGCCAGCTGGGGTCACCAGCAGACCAGTATTTGTTACTGCTGAAAGATAACGATTCCTTTCCCAAATAAAATGGTAAGATTGTCAAAGGAAAAAAAAATCACAATACTGTATTTTAGATGTTAAAAAAATCATTTGGGGCTTTTATGTCACAGTTTGATAATCTGATAAGTCTGCTAATCATGTAACCACAGAAAATGGACCTTTCCTTTTAATTACAGCCCAGTAGTCGCTAGGGTTGGCCTGTCAGATGGAAGTAAAGGGTTTATGACTGTGGAAATCTTCTGCTGTTATAAAATGCACAGCACCCTATTGGCAAGCATTCTGAGAGTGCTGCTGCAAGAGCACCACAGCTTTGCTGCCCAGACCTCCTGGCAGGGGTGTACCTGGGTGGATCAGGAGGGGGGGAAATGACCAAGGCACCAGGAGGGAGGGCGCCAAATAGCTCCCTCCTGTCCTCAGTTGCACCCCCCCATCACCACTCCGCTCCGGGGGCTGCTTCCTCCTCCTCCACATTTTTTTAAAGTAATGGGGGAGGAGGGTTAGGGTTACGGTTCCCGTAGGTCTTCTGGAAGCCAGGGAAGCCTCGCGCGGCCTCATTGGAGGACTTCTGGAGGCCAAAAACCATGACTTCCACGACATGCAGCATCTCCAGGTGGGGGACGGCACCCCTCGAGGTCTTCCCACCACCTTTTTCTTCTTGGGAATATGCCAAGGGGTGGCTTATGCTCAAGGAGACCCAGTGCTTATATAGTTTTTGTACTTACTTCCCGTTTGCCCTTGTATTGCCCTCCCACTGGATGCAGCATGCACCTTTTTGAAGTGACTGCATCAACACAGCTGGCAAGGGTTAGGATTGGGAATTTCCTGCATCTATACAAAGCTAGAGGGACCGGAATGGAGAATAGGAGCTGAAAAGGACTGAAAGGTATTACTGAAAGGAACTAAAAGCTTGCATTTTGGGTCATTTTGAAAAGAGATTATCTGAACAGTGAGAAGATTGCATCATAATCATAAGCAATGGAAAAAATTGCATTGCACATCTAAAGTTTGCAAAACTATGGGCCAGGGTTCTCCCTAAAGCGTGTCATTCCCTTAAGAGCCTTTTAAGTATCTCTTCCTCTTGTCACAACTGGCCATTCTTGCAAAGTTCTATTCAAAAATAATGTGTCACAAGAACTTGCATTTTTTATATGGTTCTGAAGAACAACATTACTACAATATGTTTATATTGACAATTCAGTATTGGACTAGGGCTGCCAACTCTGACTGAAGCCATTACTGAAAACTCAGTTTTTCTAATGTGGTATAATATTAGAAATCCCTAGAGCACCCAAACTTTTTATCACTGCTCCCCACTTTTTAAATGACTATGGCAACCCACTGGACCGAGAGATGATGATGATATAAAGATGAATTATACTTGTGTAGAAAGTATAATTTATCAGCATGTGCCCATGTGCCCCCCCCCCCAGTCGTAAATGGAGCAATTCCAGGCACGGGGAGATGTGGCTGGGCAACACACAGGGGCGGGGTGCATTTTTTTAATGTTTCAAAAAAATTGTGACCCACCCAAAATCAGCTCATGACCCACTGGTGGGTCCAAACCCACAGTTTGGGAACCATTTCCCTAGAGGTCCTGTAAAAAACTCCAGGGTTGCTTTCAGCAGTCTTGTGGAGACTGATGTCAATTCTTGATGGCTCCTCCAGTAGGTTGATCCTAGAGATCTGGCAACCCTAAATAAGTAAGCAGAGTAGAAAGAAAATACCGTACAGTGAAGAAGGCATGTAGATGATGCAAGAAAGGGAGCTTGGGAGCACAAACTCTCCCCAGATAAGTAGCTCGCTCCCCTACTCACTTTCTCCACCTGTTCTCTGTGGTTAATTGAAAAGGCATTTTTTACTTACTCAAGAGTGTCAGTGATTAGATAGGTTGGAGTTTAGGTTCAAAGGGGGAAGAATGCACCAGGCATGGCAAAAGGTAAGAGTGAGACTTCTTGAAAAACTTTGTATTTTCTGGCAAGCTCTTTCTACACAAACTTGTTTGCCAAGGAATCCATGCACATCTGCTAGGGCACACCTGTGTATTGCAAAGGATTCTGGAGGGAGCCCTAGTGAGATGCTCAGTTTAGGTGAGATGTTCACTAGGCGTGTTGAGCCTTGTGGGTGTTCTGTGTGACCCAGATATAATGTGCCCAAGATAAATGGGCAAATAGCCTTCCAGGGAAACCTGTCCGCTGTTACTGATCTTGTCATTGGGGAAACCCTGATAAACTTGCAAAGAAACCCAGGTTTTCTTGGAACACAGTTTCCAAGAAAACTGTTGAGTCATAGAAATCTTAACTGTGTCAACTGCTATGTACTTTACTAAATGATTGTGCTGGAAAAGCACAAGACATGACCCTGATACATGGAAACAAATATGTTCTCTTTATCATGAACAGGCACATTGCAGCCTAGACACCCCATGCCGCAATGCATGCCATAGTTATGAAAAGATTAGTTTGAGCCCCTGATCTTATGAGCCTGTGTCAGGCAAACAGGCAAAAGCAGACAGAAGAGGAATGCGTAACAAGTCGAGTTTGGATAGAGCTTGGCTATGCATAAAACCTGGCCTCAGTTCAGGAGCAGATTCAGATTAGCATGAAGTTATTCCAGTTGGACATGTCTAAAGCCCACCCCCTTCTCCTCCTTCAAAAGGGATTGAATTCTGTTTGCGTCTGTTTCTCTGGAAGAAGTGTGTGACTGTGCATGTTTAAGGAAGAGAGTTGCTGTCACGCTGGTACCGCAAGAACTAATAAAACCACAGGAGGAAATAAAGGCACAGGATTTCAACTTGGATTTATGCTTCATTAAATACAATTACCTTGGCTTGGAGATAGGGGTCCCTCCTGTACCCCAGAAACATGGCCTGGCTGCTTGCTAGAACTTGCTTCCCAAAGAAGGTCCCTAGAGGCAAATTTTCTTCTTGCCAAACCAGAGCATGGAGCAAGGGGGCTGTGACAGCATACATGCCAGAAGCCACAGCCTTTCCAGGATCCAGGGACCACCAAGGGCTATACCAGGTGTCAGTGGAGCAAACAGATGCATTCTGGGGTGCACTAGGGAGAAGCCGACTCATGTGGACTAACCCTTTTCATACTGTGAGTTACTCGGACCTGCAACAGGGCCACGTGTCCTGGTTCCTGGGAGGACAGCTGAATGTAGCAGGTAAGTAGGAAGCCAGCTGTTTCATGTCTCTCCCTGCTTGTGAGAATCAATGCCCGACATCCCCAGGCCATGTGGAATTGGAGCCTTCTCATTTTCAATCCACCCACTTCCCAATAGAAAAAAAACCCAGCATGGTGACAACATGAATTAATATTCTGAGTTCCTGATACGTACCCTGCACATAAGTCCTTTACGTAAGTCCTTTAAGTCCTGATACGTACCCTGTACATAAGTCCTCCTTTTTCTTTCCCCCCTGCCTCTTAAAAGGACAAGAAAAGAAACAATTTTGACAAAATAGGGGACAAAGCTTAATTTTGTTTCCAATACTGGAGTAAGTATAGGGGAGTTATTTTATAAAGCGCAAGTTTGGATCAATGAGATGCGGAAAGCATTCTGCGCTTGCCCAGAGTCCTTTTCAGCAAACATGGCTTAGAATTTTATTAGTAATATTGTTTAGGGTCATTTATTTTATGTAAAAATGTCTCAAAAGCATTTCTTTCATGTGAAAATGTCTAAAAATTGCCCATGTTGATGTGAAATTCTGTGTGGATCACTAAAGTCTGCATGTTTACCCATCCAAAACCTGAAGCATGTTATCTTCAGCTGCATGCAAACCCATCCAAAACCTGAATGCAAAACCTGAATGCTGCATGCAAACCCATCCAAAACCTGAAGCATGTTATCTGCGTCAATCCAGCGCTGTCGCAGACATGTCGTAAGGCAGGAGGGAGGTGGAGGGAGGGCGGAACAGGGCAGAAGGAGGGTGGTCCCGTGGGCAGGGTGGCCTTGGGAGGGGGTGGAGCCAGGATCAGGCAGTTAAGTTGGATCCGAACCCCCTGTCCCAGGGCCGGGCAGCCTTGATTTGGGCCATGGGGAGGCGCTTGGACTTGCATCTACTTAAACAGGCACAAGTCCAAGCACCCTGCCATAGTCCAAAGGAGCCAAGAAGCCCCATGAGCCCAGCTGGGGCGTACCCCAGGGCAAGGGAAAGATATGCAGTCCTACCTGGTGTTAGGATGCAGCACAGGCCTGCTAGCCTGCCTGCTCCTGCACAAGTTAGAATTGTGCCCTTCAGTTCAAGATAGTGTGCCCTAGGTCAGTTGTTCTCAAACCTTTTAGATTGGGACCCACTTTTTAGAACGGCACTCATGTTGGGACGTGATGTCATTAACCTGGCATTAAGTGATGCCATTAACCTGGAAGTGATGTCATAGCCAGAAGTGACATAATCAAGTAGGAAGTTCCGTCGTTGTGATCAAATGACACTCCTGAAATACAAATTGGCATTCTTGGACTGCAGCAATTGTACAACCATGAAACATCCCTGACAGAAAGCAAGATTAGGACAAAATATGATGTAAATACATTGAAATAATTTTTTTTTTGAAATCCCTCATTTGAAAATTCAAACTGAACACTCACAAAAGGGAAAAAGCAAGAGTAAGGTCTGCAGCTTCCAAGGTGACTGCTCTCTGCGATCTCCCAGCTCTCCGTGACCCACCAGACATCATGTCACGACCCACCAGTTTGAATAACATTGCTCTAGGTTCTTACGAATGGTTATTGGGCATGTACTGATTTATACCCTTATTTCTCAGTAAGTCCAAGTGTTATCATTCTCAACTCCTATTCATAAAGGCATGTATGTCAACCTAGGATTAGGGTGACCTGGCTTCAGATCTCTTCTCAGTTATGTCATTCACTGGGAGACACTGGGCCAGTTACCATCTGTCAGATTAAGCAACTTCACTGGGTTGTGTAGAATGAGAACTCACACTTTTCCTTTAAAACATGACACAGAGATGAAAAAAACAACTGTATTTATTTATTTATAACACCATACAAATGCATGAAGTTTTACGCCAAATGAGAGAGCAGCTCCCTGCCCTGAGGTGCCTACAATCTAGATAAACAACACAGGAGACAATAGCGGGAGTGGAGGAAAATGGAGTCAGCGGTATGCAGGGGAAGAATATGCAATCGTTTCAGTGACACATACTTGAACCGTACAGTCACAGCCCAATCCTAACCAAAGTCCCGTGCTGCGATGCAGTGGCGCTGGTGCAGGCTCTGGGCATCTGGCATAGTAATACTCCCCTCCCTAGACAAGACCCAGTGGCTGCTATGGGGCTATTCAGGTTCACACCAGCAAAATTGCTGGCACAAGTCTGAGCAGCCCCTTGTCAGGAAATTAGGCCCAGGAAGACAGGATATTGTGGTAGCCTCTGTTGCCGTTCTCGCTACCTCCGGGGCCTGATCCGCCCCTCCCCTCTCCCCCTGCCCCGTCAATCCCTCCCTGCTTCCATTTTACCCTTCCCCCCCACTTCCACCAGCCCATGGAGCACCAATCTGCTTTGATGAGAACTGGCCTCTGATTGGCACAGGATTGCAATGATGCATGCACCCACTCCGCTGGTGACAGTCACGTTAGGATTGGGCTGTCAGACTAACAGTGCAAGTCTACTCAGAAGTGTTCAATGAAGCCTACACCCAGGAAATGGGGATTGCAGTCTAGGGCAGTGGTATTCAAACTTTTAGACTGGGACCCACTTTTTAAAATGGCACTTATTGGGACTCACCGGAAGTGATGTCATTAATCTGGAAGTGGTTATGTGGCAAGAAATGACATCATCAAGCAGGAAGTGCTGTCATTGTAATAAAATGACACTCCTGGAATGCAAATTGGCATTATTGGACTGCAGCAATTGTACAACCATGAAACATCCCTGGCAGAAAGCAAGATTAGGAACTAAAAACAAAATTAAAAACAACAATTCTCACTTGAAAATTCAAACTGTTAAAACTCACAAAAGGAATATCACAAGAGTAAGGTCTGCAGTTTCCAAGATGGCTGCTCCCAGCTTTCCGTGACCCACCTGACATCAGGTCGTGGCCCATCAAGTGGGTCCCAACCCACAGTTTGAATAACACTGGTCTAGGGAATCATACATGGAAGGATTTTAAGAGGGGATTTGAAGGAGTTAAGAGAGAAAGCACCTTGCAGGTGTTCGCAGGGGCAATTCCAGGCATAAGGGGCAGGAAGAGAGAAAGAGAAGAGCCTCCTGAATGATGGAACATTTGCAGCATGAGGGTAATGGAGCTGGAGAAATGCAATGGGTCAGTAGTTCTCAAACCTTTTAGGCCGGCATCCACTTCCTAGAATGTCACTTGTGTCAGGACCCATTGGACGTGATGTCATTAACCTGGAAGTGATGCCATAGCCGGAAGTGACATCATCAAGCAGGAAGTGCCATCATTGTGATGTAATAAAATGATACTCCTGAATGCAAATTGGCATTCTTGGACTTCAGAAATTGCACAACCATGAAACATCCCTGACAGAAATAAAGATCAGGAAAAAAGCAAAATAAAAAAATCTCACTTAAAAATTCAAACTGTTAACACTTATAAAAGGAAGGTAGCAAGAGTAAGATCTGCAGCTTCCAAGTTGGTGGCTGCCAACTTTCCATGACCCACATGACATCAGTGGGTCCTGACCCACAGTTTGAGAAACACTGACCTAAAGTAACTGAAATGTTATGGCTTAGCTGCACTGAACTTCGATTTTTGCAAAATTTATACTATTTCAACATACTATTTCTACTTCAGAGTAGATGTGCATAAGCTTCCAATGCAATGTGCTACTATGAGCTGTGGTATTATGGGATGTGCAACTAATATATTTAAGCGGTGTAACTGCCTTATTTTGGACTGTGCAAATGATTAACTCTGGGTTGTGCAACCTTGAGTTTTGCAAATTGATAATGGGCTGTGTAGTTGACTCTGTGGTAGATGACCCTGGGCAATGCAAATTCTACCCTTTGGTCTTATGTTGTTGGGTTTGTTTACTGATAGATAAGTTTGCAACTGGACTGAGCAACCAGATCAGGGCCCCTCTGCTCTTTGTAGATTTGCGCCATGAAACAGAAAAGTTCAGCTAGAAAAGGTGATGTTAGTAACTGCAATAATATTACGTTCCGTGATTAAGAATTCAATACCGCATGATTACTGACTTAATTGACTCTGTGTGTGCGTGCGCACATATGCATGTGCACTTTCTTTCCCTCCCCGCTGCACTAAAAAAGCGTAATCTGTATATCTAGTGGGAGTAAGCCTCTGTAGGAGCTCTGCTAGCTGGCAGAAGGGCAGGGGAGGACAGAACAAGGGAGGGAGTATATGTGGAGGGAATACTACTACTACTACTACTACTACTACTACTACTACTACTACTACTACTACTACTACTACTAATAATAATAATAATAATAATAATAATAATATTAGTATTTATATACTGCTTTTCTTGGTCATTGGATTACTCCTCTAATCCAAGGGAGTTTGCAATAGGCAGGCTTTCTCTAAACTCCTGAGGGTTTAAAAAAAGTAACAGAGAAGTTCTAATCTTTCAAGAACAAACAACATTCAGATGGATCTTTCATAGTCTGGTCTCATTTTGGCTGTGGTTGCCTCCCACGCTGACTGACAGGCAGCTTTTTCTCTCTCACCGAAAATCAGCTGGCACGGCTTCTTTACTCTCACCAAAGGGCAGCTGGAACAGCTCAGCTCAGCTTGTCAGTCGCTTCCTGAAGTCTCACCACTCCCAAAAACTTCTGCTGATCTTGAACTGGCGTCCTTTGGATATTCTCTGTACTGGGTAGCTTGGATTTTTGCCAGTGATATTGCCGGCACATGCCTGAGTGGCCCCATTGCAGCTGCTAGGGCTTTACCTAGGGTAAGGGAACAAAAGTCCTCTTACACCAAGGAGCTCTCCAGCAGATGCAATTCCCCCACTTACCAGTGCAGCTGCAATGCGGTGTGGGACTTTTGTTAGGATTGGGCTGCCCATTAACACTTTTTAGGAAGGGCTGATTCCTGTCTGGTTTAATAGCAAACTTGAACATGGAATTTTACACAAAGCATAAAAAGAAAACTGCAAGGTCAGTCGGGATGAAAGTTTCATCTTTGTATATTTGGGTCCAGCTATGATTTGGGGTGCAGTCACCAGGACTGTACCATGGTCAAGAGAAATATGTCCAATTTCTCCACAATCATGGATAAGGGAAACTGAAGGCATAGTCTCTGATTTTATTCCTATTTAAGACTAGGCTGTCAGTAATGGTTTTACGGTGGTTAAACGCACAGGCAAAATTTCTGCAGATGACAGCCTGTGACGATATGCATCGTCAATATGTATTGATACATCAATGCAAAAATGATACGTTTTCTTTTAGTCAACTGTTTAGATCGACATGTCCACAAAGCTCCAGAGAAAGTGGCTCTAATCTGGGAGAAAGATGAGCCTGGGCAAGAAGACCGAATTACATACAGGTGATTACTTAACTTTCTGCATGCTAGCAGGGGTGAGTGAGTGTTCTAATCTTTGTTTCAGGTATGTGAAATTGTTGAATTTCTTATGGCCTATCTGAGTTTAGGAGTATCATTATCTGGCAATGGCTCTCTGGGATTTCAAGCAGGGGGTCTTTTCCAGTCCTCCTCTGTAATTTAAAGCAGGTATTTTACTACAGAGCTATGGTCCCTTTGTTGTCAGGTTGTTTATAGTTCTTATGGTATGCCAAGAAGCCTGTTTTATTATGAAACATGGCCTCCAAGACGCCTTCTACCTACCTACCAGGGAAAGGGGCCTGACTTGTACTGTCAGGATATAAAATGTACTGTATCAATTCAGATAAATGACCCATCTACCCATCGAAACTAGTATGATCAACCCTAACCAGCAGTGGCATCCCAAATCCCACGCAGAGGTCTTTCCTATTCCTCTGACTTTTAATGCAAGATAACAGGGATTGGAGGTGGCAGCTCATAATGCTGTATCCCAAAGCTATTGCCCTCATTTAACAAGATTGACGGCACAATCTTAACCTGGAGTTAGTCCGGCATAGTTAGGCCAGCAAAGTTTGGCTGGCGCAAGGGGAACATATGGCGTAAAGTATGTTTGGACACACTTGGAGTCAGAGGGGTCAGCACACAGATATGCACCATCCTCTTTGACTCAGAGAGTGGTCCAAACGGGCTTTATGATGGCTCTAGAGCCAGCCAAACTTTGCTGGCCTAACTTCAAGTTAGGAATGTGCTCTCAGAAAAGGCTAGTTGAAAAAAAAAGAGGGTCCCAAAACTATCTAGCAATGTATGGCTGTGAGAGCTGGACCATAGAAAAGGCAGAGCGCCGAAGAATAGATGCTTTTGAATTATGGTGTTGGAGAAGACTCTTGAGAGTCCCCTGGACTGCAAGGAGATCCAATCGGTCAATCCTCCAGGAAGTCAAGCCTGATTGCTCCCTGGAAGGACAAATCCTGAAGCTGAAGCTGAAATACTTTGGCCACCTCATGAGAAGAGAGGATTCTTTAGAAAAGACTGGGAAAGATTCAAGGCAAAAGGAGAAGGGGGCGGTGTAAAGAGCTCCAGTCTCTCCAGATGGGAAAACCTTGCCGGAGGGA
>JAJKFI010000038.1:5488211-5502232 GCA_029204185.1 Lerista edwardsae
CTACTCCCCCCTCCCCTCAGAGGTTGGTGATTGATCTGGTTAGCATCACCTGCTTCATCAAGAGTTTACAACAGCTGCATGGCATTTTTAGGGCGGCAACTATCCTGTCCTTGAAGTTTTACTCCCTTTTTCCTTTCACACGCTTGATAACATCCTGCCCCCTTGGTGCCAATTAATTTACAGCCAAATTGTTCCCACAGCTCAGCAGCTCAGATAGTATTAGGCCCACAGCCCAGCTTCCCAGAATCCTTTACCACATTCAGGTCAACACTGCACTTTGAAATCTTAAACATGCTGTAACTTAGTTTTCTATAGTTCTTTACAGGCGGCAGAGGATGAGATGGTTAGATAGTGTCACCGAAGCGATGAACATGAAATTGGGCGAACTCAGGAAGCTAGTGGAGGACAGGGAGGCCTGTGCTGTGGTCCATGGGGTCGCGAAGAGTCGGACACGACTTAGCGACTTAACAACAACAACAACTATCACATCTTTTCTTTGGACAGAGAACTGCTGGAGATGACATGTCGCCTTGGGAACACCATGAGACGACAGGGAGTGAAAAAGGGTGACAGGGTCACCATCTACATGCCCACATGTCCAATGGCTGTGGCAAGCATGCTGGCCTGTGCTCGGATTGGGGCCATACACACCGTAGTATTTGCTGGATTCAGCTCTGCTGCATTGGCTGACAGGATCCAAGATGGTAAGAGCCAGCTCCATTGTAGATGTGTGCCCTCCTGTACAAAAGGTGCATGTGCCTTGTCTCCAGCTCTCCTTTTAGGGGCCTTAGCAGCCTGCTGTTGGGCTTCAGTGATAAAAGGAATTCATTGTCAGTTATGATTCTATGCAAGTCCCTGATGAAATTGTCGACCTAATACGGCGTTGTACAAATCAATAGTGAGGTCACATCTGGAGTATTGTGTTCAGTTCTGGTCTCCACACCTCAAAAAGGATAAAATGGAATTGGAAAGTGTGCTGGGGAGAGTAACCAAAATGATTAGTGGACTGGGGCACCTTTTTCACCAGGAAAGGCTGCAATGTTTGAGGCTTTTCAGTCTAGAAGCACGTTCTTGAGCGGGGAACGTGATTAAGAGCACAATCTTAACCTGGAGTTAGGTCGGCACAGTTAGGCCAGCAAAGTTTGGCTGGCGCAAGGGACGGCGTAAAGTGCTTTTTAACCATTCTTGGAGTCAGGGAGGATGGTCTGTGTGCTGGCCTCTGACTCCAAGAGTGGTCCAAACATACTTTACGGTTTCCCTTGTGCCAGCCAAACTTTGTTGGCCTAACTGTGCTGACCCAACTCCAGATTAGGATTGTTCTCTGAGACATAGAAAATTAGGCAAGGGATGGGTCGAGAGGATAGAGGGAACTTCTTTTGTCTTTCACAACACCAGGACCAGGGGACAACCACAAAAATTGACTGGTGGGTGTATTAGAATGGACAAAAGAAAATCTTTTTTTACCCAGCACATAATCTGTGGAATTCCTTGCCACAGGGTGTGGTAATAGCACTGGCCTACATGCCGTTAAAAGAGGGTTGGACAAATTTATGGAAGGAAAAGATCATTACAGGTCATGATGACTGTATGTGATCTCTGGGTATTAAAGGTGGCCTATCTCTGAATGCCAGATGCAAGGGAGTGGCAACATGATACGGTATCTTCTTTTGTGTGCTCCCAGAAGCATCTGGTGAGCCACTGTCAGTGAAATGCTATGCATGTTTACTCAGAAGTAAGTCCTATTTTGTTCGGTTGGGCTTGCTCCCTGGTAAGTGCATATAGGATTGCACCCTTGGAGATACAGAAAACTGGACTAGATGGGCATTTGGCCTGATCCAGCAGAGCAGTTCTCATGTTCTTATGTAGGCCTTTCTGTCACCAGGTGTATTTTAGCTAAATTCCTTATACATTGGGACACTCTCCTCCAGTACTGGTAGAAAGGAGTGTGTAGCTATTGTGTGTGTAGCCCACCTCTGACTTCTAAGCTGGGCTGCTGAAGGACTTAAGGACACATATTTTGACCCAGAAATTATGGACCACCCCGTGATCTTTACATTCATTCTCCATCTTTTCTCTGTGCTCTCAACCCGCACATTTCCATTGGCCATGTATTTATTTCCACAAATTGCAAGGGTAAAATTGCAAGGATATGTGTGAAATAAATTGACTACTGGGGGGGGGGGGTGTCCATCAAAAACAGTGGAGGGGAATGCATTAAGCCTCCCTCATGGTGAGCTGAGTTCCTGTTGAGAGCTTCAAAGGATCTCTTCCAGGGCACTTCCAGCTTTAATGCCATCCATTAAAGATGAATTTAAACTATGGATTTAAAGCAGTGATTCCCAGACTGTTTGGCATAATGCCCCACCTAAAAATGTTTCACTTTACCAGCCACCCAAGCTGTAGTGGTGATTGGCAGTAATGCTCCCCTCCCCCCAAGCAGAATTTTGTTCTAACCCTTGATGCACATAGCTGAATGTCCCTTGACAGTTTTGAGATCCACCAAAAATTGGGTTGTGACCCCGCAGGTGGGCCACAGACACACAGTTTGGGAACTGCTGATTTAAAGGAAAGTGGGTTTAAGGAGCATCTAGTTTTGTCCTTCAGAGTGAGAAGCATGCTGTGGAAAAAAAGGAGAAGATAGGAAGAAATTGACTTCTTTGTCCAGAACTCTGGATCATCCGATGAAATTGATCAGCAGCTGATTTGGGGTAGACACAGGGAAGTTCTTCAAACAGTGCTTAATTAATGTATGAAATTTGCTGCCACAGTGTGTGGTAATGTGCTGCTGAGATGGCTTTAAAAGGGAACTAGACAAATTCACTGAGAATAGGACCATTAAGGGCTATTAGCAAGAACGACAATATGGCGTGTTCACACAGAGGCAGCATGCCACTAACCATTAGCAAGAGCAGGGGAGGGCTATTGGTTTTGGGTTTTCTGGAAGCACCTGCTGGGCCGCGGTGGAAAGCAGGATGCCGGACTAGGTTGGCCTCTGGACTGATTCAGCAGAGCTCTCCTCATGCAGATTGGAGCAGAGAGGCTGAATTAAAAGGGTACAGTGTGTTTCATGTATGTCTTTTCTTCCATCAGCTCAGGCTGAAACAGTGATCACGGTGAACCAGGGCTTGCGAGGGGGCAAGGCGGTTCAGCTGAAGCAGACTGTGGACCAGGCTGTGAAACTGTGTCCATCAGTGAAGCGAGTTTTCATTTCAAAGAGGACAGATGAGGACGTTCCCCTGTCAGATCTGGATATACCACTCGAGGAGGTGAGAGCTATGCCCCCATTTCGGGGAAAGAGGTCCAATACCCTCGTTGCAAAATCTCCTCAACCTCCATTTTGTCCACTACTGGCCCACCCGTCTGTGTGTATGTATCCAAGTCTGTTGCAATGCAAGAGTGATGAGCACCTGCAGTTGCCCTTTGACCTCTCCATGCAAACGTCCCAAGCTGTACGCTGGGAAGGGCTTTTAGACAGCTCAAGATAAACTGAGGCAAGAAGAGGTATAACTAATATATTAATTATGATATTAATTATACACAGGCAAATGCACATTTTGCTGTCTTAAGTTAGACCTATTCCAGGGTATATTTGGGGTACTGATTCCAAAAATGGCATCAGTTTTGCTCTACCACGTCTAGTTTTGGAGATTTGACATAGTGAATGGGCCAAGCAGCTTCCTCATGAGAAAGCTTATGCCAATTGCTTCCTCATGAGAAAGCTGCTTGAACCATTTACTAATGAGGCTATGCCATATCTCCAAAACTATATATATATGAAAGGGCAAAACTGATGCCATTTTTGGAATCTGCACCCCAAATTAATATAAAACCCCCATAAATTTTGGAAAATCTTTTTCTGACCATTTTTCAGGCCTGTGTTTATATATTCCTCTCCCTCCCCCCATTTTATTCACTTTTTGGAAATCCTGATGGCCTAACAGGCCTCCCACACCCCCTTTTCTTAAACTATCCTTGCTCCTACATGAGTTTGACTTGCAGAAATTTACCAGTTGGTTCTCTTACTGATATAGAGATATAGTAATGTGAAAATCTCTTTGAGCCAGATTCCTGTTAAAAGCCTAGGAGCAGAGCCAATTAAAAAGGTTGATGGGGCCTGGAGAGGGAACATTGCACATCAGACTCTTACCTTCAGACTGACAGCTGCTCACCAGAACTGGAAGGTGTAAAAATTTCTGCTCCGGCCATGACTTTTTGCTTTGAGACTGTGGGTGCCATCCAGAAGTGGTGCTGGACTGACACAAGCTGCTTGTGTCAGCCCAGTGCTGTAAGGCAATCTGCGTCAGCGGGAAGGATGCTGGGCCAATAGAGACAGAAGTGTTGGTCCACTCATGCCGCGGATGGGCACCAGTAAGCCGCCCCCGTGCAGGTTGAGTCTGGCCAGTGCGGGGCTTTTCAGGGCAGGGGAAGATGGGAGGAGCAGAGAGAGGGCAGAACTAGAGGAGGGAGGGTGGCTGGGGAGGGGTGAGAAGCCAGTACCAGATCCTGCTGGCCTGACTGCTCCAATGCAGGTTAGGATTGGGTTGCCCAATCATGCACATAATCATGCACCATGAACATATTTTCAATATTTTCTCTTCAGCCATGAGAACTAGAGACTTGCTTTTTAAAAATGAAAGCCTGGGGGTAGAGAATAAAATGGTGGGTATTGCCCCACTGAGCTTCATTATTAATTTGGCCCTTGGTACAGGGGGAAGTAAAAGAGTCCTGGGGACTGTGAAGAGAGCCTACTGAGCGAACTTCTCTGCTTCCTGTGACAGGAGATGATGAAAGAGGATGTGGCCTGTGAGCCTGTTGCCATGGAGAGTGAAGATTTCCTGTTCCTCCTCTACACTTCAGGCAGTACTGGAAAACCCAAAGGACTGGTCCACTCCCAGGCAGGCTACTTGCTGTATGCTGCCTTGACACACAAGGTAAAGATATACACATATACTCAATATAGGCAGCTGGTAGCTTCACTGAGGACAAAAACACTGAGGGCGCAATCCTATCTTGCACTGGAACAGGCAGACTGGCAAGCCTGTGCTGTACCCAGTGCAAGGCAGGAGGCAACAGGAGCCTCCCCAGTGCAAGGGCACATTTGTGCCCTTACACCAGGGGGGTCTCCTGCTTCCCCACGTTCCTCAGATCTGCGCCCATGAAATTGCAGGCGCAGGTCCAAGGAAGCCGCATGGCCTGAATTGGGGCCGTGCAGCCTAACGGCCACATCCCAGCCCCACCCATTCCCCAGGCTGGCACGTCCACCAGGCCACCCAGGAACACCTCCCTCCAAGCCGAGGTCAGCAGGTGCATGTGGTTCCCCATTGGTGCTCTTGGGCCAACACTACAAGTAACGTCGGCCCGAGTGTTGTCGCGCAGACGCGAGGGTGCAGGTCGGCGCTGCCACATCGGTGCAACGTAGGGCGTAGGATTGTGCCCTGAATATATTCCGTTGAGTTGGCTGTGACATACTGTGATTGAGAAAGTATGTCTGACTCACCCCACTTACAAACAATATAGGACCTGAGCACGGAGGTCCTTCTTCTACTCCTGGTGTACCACCTCACAATCTCATAATATCGTTTAAAAAAAAATCCAAACTGCCCTTCACATCCAGTTAAAAAAATTAGTAGCATTACATGATGGGCAAGGCTGATGGGATGTATCGCAGAACTGACCAGTTCTGTGCTTGGCTGAAGTGGGAAGGGCCCCAGCAAGCCACAGAGAACAAAACAGATGTATTGCTGGTGAGGCTGCAGAAGCTGGACCCTGAAAGATCAAGAGCGTATAGAAGGGAACATGCCCTTTTTCTGGAGTTCAGGGAGCTATCCAGATAAAATACTTCCAATACGTAGCACACAAGCTACGTATCATGCCAGGAGATCCATGAATGATCTTGTGGCACTTGTGTTTTCTTTTTAAAAGAAATGGACCATTAGTTGGCTATGCATTTTATGTATCTATTGCATTTTTATACTCTAATGTTCTTCAAAGAGGCCCAGGGTGGCATATATGATATTCCTCCTTTTATCCTAGCAGCAAACCAGTGAGGTAGGTTGGGCTTCACAACTGAGTAGAGCAGCAATTCCCAAACTGTAGGTTGAGGGCCCATCATGACCCAGTTTTGGGGGGTTCATGAAACTGGCAGAGAGGTAGATGAACCTATATGCATTATGACATAAGCAACCTGGTGCTTGGGTGGGAGCACTGCTGCCCAATCATCATGATAGCCATATGAGTTTCAGTGGATGGGAAAGTGAAAACTCTTTTTAGGTGGGTCCTAATCAGGACCAAAATGGCGCCCGGGGCAGCCAATAGAAGTGTGCCCCCTTGGGAGCCCAGGTCTACCCACCAGAAGCAGCCCCGGATAGACCTGTGCTCCCTTCAAGGGAGCCCAGGTCTACCCATTAGAAACGGCCACAGGTAGACCTGGGCTCCCTTTGAGGGAGCCCAGATCTACTCCCGGCTGGTCCCAAGGGGTAGACCTGGGCTCCGGAGCCCAGGTCTACCCGCAAATGTTGTGGGGGCCTCTGGCGCCTCCCTAGACAGCCCCAAGATGGCGCCCAGGGCTCTTGCCCCCCCTGCCACCCCTAGATCCGCCACTGGTCCCAATGCCAGAACATTGAAGAACCACTGGAGTAGCCATTTGAACCCAGTTCTTCTCAGTCCTTGTCCAATATCCTAGCTATACTCCATTGCTGTAGCAACTGTCATATGGGGAGGGATGCTTAACTTTCATTCTATGGGTAGAAGTGGGTGAAAATGGGTTTTTAACTGGATTTTGGTGTTTTCCAAAGCTAGAAGTGCAGAAAGTGGTGTTAAGTGTTTTTATTCGAAGGGTGCATTTTTATAAATCATATAATCACTTGAAAAGTGTACTAGGTAGGTGATATAAGTGGTATAGTGTCAGCAGATGCAGCCACCTGCATGTAGAGATGTTAGAGAATGTGTAGAGGTGTTAGATAATGGCTTTTTTTATTTGCAAATTTTGGCTTTTTAATTTTTATACAAAAAAATTAGAAGTGCAGAAAGCGATGTGATGTGTTTTTATTTTGTTATCACCAAAAAAACACCCACCTCTATCTATGAGCCATTTTGGGGTGATTACTATATTTTTCCTCCTGCAGGTGGGAACGCAGCTGGGAGGGCAATTTGATAGCAAAAGTGCTCCAGCATCCTGCGGTGATAAGATTCACAGCCCCTCTCCTGCATTTTTCTTCAAAACCAAATTAAATACTAGGTTAGGAGATTGATCATGGATCTCCTGGTATCAAACATTGTCTGGCCATTTGTTCCAGCTGCTTTTCAAAGCCATGGAATGAATTCCTGCTCTTTCCCCCAGTTGGAAACGGTCCTCTTGGTGGTGCCTTCAGTGTAACAAACAATCTAGAGAATGGCACGTTTCCACTGCACACACACACACACTCACAATCTCTTTCTCTGAAATCCTCATCTGTCATCAGGAGGATGGAATTGCCAATGATGGATCTGGAGCGCAGGGGGAAGAATTTGTAAAGTACTGTTTTAAATCACAGTGCCAAAAACAACAGCCAAGATAGCAGTGATGGCACATTTGAGAATGCCCTGGCAGGAAAGGAAATAAAAGAGACGGGCACATGAAGAATAAGTGTTTTGCCAATAATACTAGATATGCTTGCCAGGTGTAGAACACAACTCTTTCTGCTCCAAAGCAGTCTGAAAAAGCCAAGAATAAGATTTACAGCAAGAGAAGAAACTCTGAAACGTTTTCCAACTGCGCAATCTACACAGGGACCTGACCCTGCACTCCCATTCCAAATGCTGCCTCTGCGCATGTGCATGGAAAGACTAATGGGTGTGCCTGTCCCCCTCCCTGAACAGACAATGAACATGACAACCTTCCTGTTCTGCGCCACTTCTCTTTGCAACCAACAAGAGCCAAGGATGCTGGGAACCCAACATCCACTGCTCCAGTTCATGGCAAACAGGTGCAATGTGGAGAAAGGAGGCTGTAAGCACCAAATAGGTGGGGAGATCTGGAATCATGGCAGCCTCCCTCCTCCTCCACTACTTCTTCCTGCAGCACTTAAGGGAGACAGAGGCTACCACTGCTGCAGTCCTCCCCTGACTTGTTCTTAGCAAGAGGATTGGAACACCCAGTGGAGCAGCAGGCTGGGGATGGCAGGAGACAGGTGCTGCCATTTGCTGCCCATCCAAGGGCAACCATTTCAAGCTACTGCATGGCAAGGCCAGCCCTGAATCTATGAGGATTCAAAACCAGCTCTCCATAGAGATGACTTTCTGGCAAGACTCAGGCAGCAGCATACAGTAGAGGAAGCAAGAGTGCTTTCTCTTGGTTGTAATTGTAATTATAGGCAATGTATGTATGACATGTATACAATACCTTTCTTCCACAATGGAACTCGAGGGAATGCAGATCTGGCAGTCTCACACCAGCACTGTCCAGGCCGCAAAAGTGCTGTATCAGATGCCTTCAGACCAGGGCCAGCCCACCAATGAGGTTTAGTGATGTCATTGACTACTACATAGAAGAATAACACAACTCATCAAGGACTGGGAAGAACCTCACACTATTCCCCAAATGTAATGACAATGGTTTCTTACCCCCTGTTTACACCTGAAGCATACCTGGCCATATCTGCAAATGATGGAGATGTTGTGTGCCTATTAATTTTTTCATCATAGGAACAACAGAATACCTTAGCTAGTGATAAAATCTGCCCAAGAGTTATTATGAAAGCTCATTTGGCAGAGAGGAAGTGATTTATTATCCTTTTATTCTCCTGTGCCTTGCAGTACGTGTTTGACTACCATGATGGAGATGTCTTTGGCTGTGTTGCAGACATTGGCTGGATCACAGGACATAGTTATGTAGTATATGGACCTTTGTGCAATGGAGGAACTACAGTCCTTTTTGAGAGCACTCCTGTGTACCCTAATCCAGGTAAATAATAATTTAGCACTAGGCTTTAGGCATAAGAAACAGCTTTGGGCAAGATAACAGTTTTGATGTATAGCAAAAATGGTCCACTGGTCTAGCCCTTGGACTGACTTTAACCAACCCCACCAGTGTCCCTATCAACTTTTAATTATGGCACAATAAAATTCTGCTCATCATTTCACTGCTGAGACATAAGTAATGATCTACCATGCACATTTCATATAAAGGATATTTTATTGTGCATTATGGAAAAGTAAAGGACTGTGGTCAGTATACTTTTTCAGTGGATCTTTCAGGTATGGTAGCTGGAGGAATTTTTTCCCAAAACTCACGCAACATCTTGGAGTAGGTCTGACTTCTGAGAAACTGCATTTGCCACATTCACCCACATACTCTTACTTCTCCCTTACTCCTCTCCTTCTGTGGTCTTTGCTTTTTCCTAACCTAGCCCTCCATTTTGGTTCCTCCTGTTGTCTAGGTCCCATTGTTAATATGAATAATATTAATAGTATTGATAATAATGGTTCTTGCTTGCTGTAGAGCAACTGACAAACAGGGACATAACACACATTTATTTTTATTGGAAGGATCAGTTCAGATAGTTGGAGACTCACTGGCATATTGTGGCAGCAATGTACCTTGTGTACGGCTGGCGGCCATTTTGCAACAGGGGAAGTGTCTTCCACTGTTGCAATGCACTCTGGCCATCCAAGGATTGGACTTTCCCTCTTATTCACCCCAGATGGGTAATGCACAGCACTCTGAGTAAGAGAGAGAAAATTCTTCTTCCATTGAAGCAGCACTTAGGACGGATTTCTGGAAGAAAAGTCCATCGTGGGCTATCGGCCATGATGGATTGTGCAACCTCCTTACAGTAGTAGTAGGCTACTTCAGAGTACCGGGTGCAAGGGAGTGGCAACAAGATGCAAGCGTCTTGTGTCTCGAACCTCCCTGGGGCACCTGGTGGGCCGCTGTGAGATACAGGAAGCTAGACTAGATGGGCCTTTGGCCTGATCCAGCAGGGCTCTTCTTATGTTCTAATGCAAGAATCACTATCAGTGGCATTTCTACAGGGATGGCAAAGCTTTAAGTTTTGCAAGAAGCCTTACCTTGTAGTGGAAATCACTCCTCTCCTGTACTGTTTTAGCCAATCTTGGCGTTGCTTACTGGCTATAGCAGCAAGGGAGAGAAGGGATTTACATGACAGGGTAAGGCTTCTTGCAAAACTTAGAGCTTTGCCATCCCTGTAGAAACGCCACTGATCACTATCTTTTCCATGTCTCTGGATGCTATTGACTATCCTTTCCCAAGCAAAGCAAGGCATGTCAAGAGGCTTATTAAGAATTATTCAGCTTCACAGCAGGTTGGGTTGAAAACCACAGGATACTGAAACATGAAACAGAGCATGATCAGATTGAGTGTCGTGGTGGGAAGGTCCACTTCCTGAGGTAACCGCAACAGTTTCTTATTCCAGGGCGTTACTGGGAAACTGTGGAGAGGTTAAAGTTAAACCAGTTCTATGCTGCCCCTACAGCTATTAGGCTACTTCTGAGATACGGGGATGACTGGGTAAAGAAATATGACCGGTCTTCCCTCAAGGTTCTTGGATCAGGTGAGTAGTAAGCCAGTCAACTGGATCTTCACTACTTTATTCATGGCAAAGCCTTTTCAGAACTATGGTGTATCATTTCAATCAGGGAGTGTAAAGGTGAAGTATAGGCAGCGACATTAACATGTAAAAGCTTCATAAAGAATATACACTATAGGCGTGCTCCGGCATTCACTGATTTGGTACCCACAGTTTCAGTTATCCGCAGATACCAAAGATACGGAGACACCTATTCAAAAGATAGGGGAACATTAAACAAATCTCTTTTTTTACCTTGTTGCAGCAAAACCACTGATGTTCCCTATCTTTAAAAAGGCGTCCCCAGTATCCATGGTTCCAGACATCCACTATGGGGCCTGGAACAGATGTCATGGCCGGAAGGTGCCATCATCAAGCAGGAAGTGCCATCATTGTGACATAATAAAATGACACTCCTGAAATGCAAACTGGCATTCTTGGACTGCAGGAATTGCACAAGAATGAAACATCTCAGACTGAAAGCAAGAGTGGGACGAAATATGTTATAAAAGCACTGAACTAAGAACACAATTTTTATAAAAGGAACTCACGAAAATTCAAACTGTTAACACTCATAAAAGGAATATAGCAATCCGTCTGCAGCTTCCAAGTGGGTGGCTGCCAGCTTTCCACGACCCACCTGACATCAGGTCGTGACACACCAAGTGAGTCCTGACCCACTGTTTGAGAAACACGTATAGAGAACTGGAGAAGGCCAGGCAGGCAAAGGTTTGCTCTATCCCAGTGAGACGGGTGGGTTCTAAGATTTGAGATTTCCTTGGATGGTTGGCTTGTGAGCACCTTGCATTTTTCCTTCCTCTTGCAGTGGGAGAACCTATCAACACAGAAGCCTGGGCATGGTACTTCAATGTGGTCGGTGACGGACGGTGCCCAGTAATTGATACGTGGTGGCAAACTGGTAGGACGACAAGAAGTAATTTCACTGTCTTTAGGGAAGCTCACATGACATTTTAGGTAGGGATAACTTACAGATACAGATCAGCTTACGTGGCGATTTACAAATAGTGTCCAAAAGGGCAGCTTATGCTTTCTAAAATATGCTCAGATGCAAAAATGAGTGGAAATTCTGCAGAACTGAATATCATTCCAAGTTCTGTGTCCATACGTTATCTGAGGGCTGAATAGACATGCATGTGGGCAGCGGCATTCCTAGAGGGGGGCAGAATGCTTTGCAGGAGCTTAAGCTCCTGGGTAAAGCGGCCCCTCCCTCTTGTCTTCACAAGAGCTGTGAATGGCTGTGAAGACAAGGGGAAGGGGCTGCTTTACCCAGGAACACAGTCCCAGGAACAACTTTGTATTCTGCCTCCCCTCTAGGAATGCCCCTGCAGCGGGGGGGGGGGGTGAGTGGTATTGCAGGGGGAGATTATTATTATTTTTTAAGATTTATATCCTGCCTCTCCACTTGTGAACCAGGTATCCAAGGCAATGTACAATATAAAATACAACCACACCATAAAAGCCTAATGAAGCAGCATGGAGCAGCATATAGATGCCCCTTTTGACCTACACAATCATTAGCACTTGTGGAGGGAGGCATATGATATTTGTGAGGGCCCCTTGTACCCATTTTAAGGAACGTAAGCAAGAATGGAGCTTACAGCAACTGTACTGCTGTTCCTCCATACGCATTCATTTAGTCCTATGGTAACATTTGAAAAGGGATGTACTAACATTAAAAGGGACGTGGTGGCGCTGCGGGTTAAACCCTGCTGCTGGGCTTTCTGACCAGAAGATTGGGAGTTTGAGACCACGTGACAGAGTGAGCTCTCGTCGCTTGTCCCAGCTTCTGCCAACCTAGCAGTTTGAAAGCACCTAAAAATGTGAGTTGATAAATAGGTACCACTTGGTGGGAAGGTAATGGCGTTCTGTGCGCTACAGCGTATAGTCATGCCGGCAGCGGCGTCATGCAGCCGGATCGCTGGGCAGGAGGAATGGGTGAGCGGCAGCCCGCCCGTTGCGTTCCGGTCCATTTCACCGTCTTCCCGCGGGGGCGGGGAAGACGGCGAAACGGACCGGAACGCAACGGGCGGGCTGCTGCTCACCCGTTCCTCCCGCCCAGCGTTCTGGCTGCATGACGCCACTGCATGCTGGCCACATGACCACGGAAGCTTGTCCTCGGACAAATGCCGGCTCTACAGGCTTGGAAATGGAGATGAGCACCGCCCCCTACAGTCAGTCATAACTACACCATTTGGTCGTGGGAAAACCTTTACCTTAACATTTGAAAAGGGCTTTGTGCTTTATATATGAGCCCACTCATGTCGCAGTGTGGCTGGTTCAAATGCTGGCAGTGGGGGCCCACCTGGTGCTCCAGTCCCATTCATGTAATGTTTGTCTTCTTCGAAAAGGCTGGACAGGAGGGGCCTGTGAATGAGTGGAAGCAATGGGGCTGCTGAATGTAGGAGGGAGGCAAAGAGCATGTGCATGTTGATGCACATGCAGGGAAAAAAAGGAGAAAGTGGGAAGAGGACTTTTGGTGTAGTTTCAGGCACAGGTTTGATCTGAGTCTGGCTTGAAGATGCACCTTCTGGTATCATTTAAAGGGGAAATGTTTTGGCGTTTGCGCTGTTTTGTTGGTCAGTTTTCTAGGATGTGACCAATTCTGTTTTGTTTTTGCTTCCCTAGAAACAGGAGGCATCTGTATTGCTCCTCGTCCTTCAAACCCCGGAGAGGAGATCTTACCAGCCATGGCCATGAGACCATTCTTTGGCATTAGTCCTACCCTTCTGGATGAGAAAGTAAACATTATTGATCGACTCATTTTAAAATTTCTATTCAAATGAGCGGAGCACAATATTGAAAATCAAAACTAGATGTGAGTGACAGCTTGCAGTCCAGATATCTAGGACAGGATGTTTTGATGGCCTCAGAATGAACCTGAGAGCAGAAAGTGTGGTTTTTGTGTGTTTGGTATGTATCTGTTCAAGTGTGGCCCTCCCATGAGGCTAGCTGAGGTGCCCATTTTGAAGGAAGTTGAATATGGCTTGAAAAAGACATCCTTAAACCAGAAGTCCCATCCTTCCAGGTTTGATAAAACTACACGAGGAGCACAGAAAAACCTTTTTTTAAAAAAAAAATTCCCATGTGCTGTAGCATGGGTGGTGTCCCAGCTCATTCTTCCCATGCTTTCAAACCATCTTCAATGATCTGAAAGACACAATTTGTCTGTGGCCCAACAGGGGAATAATTGTCCCTCTTCACCCCAGCGCAGTGTCTTTTCTAGTGGCTGTTGCTGGTGGTGTTCTGCATTGTTTTAGATTGTGAGCCCTTTTGGGACAGGGAGCCATTTAACTTTATTATTACTATTTGCCTGTAAACTGTTTTGTGAACTTTGTGTTGAAAAGCGGTATATTATTATTATTATTATTATTATTATTATTATTAATAATAATAATAATAATAATAATAATAATAATAATAATAATAATAATAATA
>JAJKFI010000038.1:5502242-5544428 GCA_029204185.1 Lerista edwardsae
TAATAATAATAATAATAATAATAATAATAATAATAATAATAATAATACTTGTATTTATATACCGCCTTTCTTAAGAGCACTAGATTTCTCTAATGACTGTAACTCAAGGCGGTTTACATAGACAGACTTTTATTCACAAACCCGAAGGTTTTTACAATTTACAGAAACGTTCTATCTTTCAAGAACAACACTCATACAGATGGATCTTTCTGGATTTAGCCTTCTTTCTTAGCCACCGTCTGTCTTCTGCTGGCTGATGAGGCTTCCCTGCTCCCCCAGAGACGCAGCTGACCAGCACACTCCCCCTCACACGAGGCAGCTGGAACTCAGCTTTTAATCAGCCACAGTTTTGCAAGTTCTGCTGCTCACAGAGACTTCCGGTAGTCTCGAGCTCACAACCTTCGGATCTTCAGCTGTTACCTTTGGGCAAACAGAGGCATTAACCCTCTCGGCTAAATCTTCTGCCCTATGTATAATAAACACTATTGATTGATTGATAAGGGGTAAGAGTAGTGCCAAAGAAGTTGAGGGTTTATATGTGCAGACACATATAAACCATATAAGTGTTCGGGGATGCAGACCAGGCATACGAAAAAGCTAAGACTGCGATTTTAAGACCTCCCTCCCTAGTCTTCCAACTGCAAGGGCAGCATTGTTTTTGTGATGGTGGTGGTGCTTTAATGAAAGCTTAGATTCTCAAAATTCAAATGCAATTATCCATACTACTCAAAAAATGGCATGATTCAAGAATGGAAAATGAAAACTTTAGAAGATCAAGAAGTGGATGAATGAATATAATTAAGTGAATATAAATAATAAGAGAGGATTATAAATTATAATTATAAATTAATTATAACAACAACAAAAAACAAAAAGAAACAAAAAAAGGATGCATGTCGTTTGATATGGAGATGAAAATAAATACCTGAGGACACAATTCTGTCCAACTTGGTTTTATTCATTGTATTTTTTTATTCTTATGTTGTACACCATTCTGAGCATAGGAAAAGCAGTATAAAAATCTTTTAATAAATAAAAATAAAAGTTTTATTTTAATTCACTTTAATTCATTGTAAAATAACTATTTTTCCACCAGGGAACTGTCTTAACACAGAATGATGTCTCAGGAGCTCTCTGCATCGCTCAGATCTGGCCAGGTATGGCAAGGACTATTTACAACGATCACCAGAGGTTCCTGGAGACCTACCTGAAACCTTATCCAGGTACAGATTTGAATAGGGGAGACCACCAGGAATGAGAGCCATGCGTGGCTTATGTTCTTATGGCTAGGAGTCTGGTTGACAAAGAACTCCCTCATGCCAGGAGGTGTGCCAGCCTGCGTGTGTGTGTGTGTGTGTGTGTGTGTGTGTGTGTGTAGACGATCCTAGCCTTGGTTGCCAGGGTGCACGGCCCCGCTTTGGGCTGGGCTGCGACATCTCACACTCTGCGTCTGCTCAATAGCAGGCACAGATTCGAAGAGCACATAGGGAAAGCTGCAGCCTTCCCTGGGGCAACAGCACGAGCACGCCCATGCCTCAGGGAGGCTCCTGAGCACTCCCAACCTGTGCTGGATACAGCACAGCCCTGCCAGCCTTGCTGTTCCAGCGCAAGTTAGGATTGAGCTCTAAACATCAGCAGCAACACAGACAACCCATCCATGAAGCTCCTTGAGGAAGTTGCCTCAGGCAGCAGGTTGGTGGGGGCTGCCCACCTCTATCCACTCTGGGTTGGAAAAGGAAGTGGGATGGGGGGGGGGAGAGGAAAGTGTGTCTCTGACTTTCTAGTCCAGCCATTCTCAATTTCTTTTTTTGCTATGGTCTTTAGGAGCAATTCTCAGGTTCCAGAGCTCCCATCGACATGCAGATAAACGTAAAATCCCCTTCTCAGTTTTCAGTCTGTGCTTCCCTTCAAATGTGCCAGGGCTCCCTCAGGGACCATATGGCTCCTGTTAAGAATGGCCGACAGTCCACCTCTCCTCAAAATTTCCTCATTTGCACTGCCCCTCCTTTTCTTTTTTTGATTCAGGAAATGGGAGGAGCAGAGGTTGGCACATCACCAAGCAAGGCGAGGCAGCATTTGGCCTGCCACCTCAGGCGCCTGGAGAACTTGGAAGTCTTGGCAGTAAAAATAAGGCAAAGGTTACCACCTCATGTGTAGTGTGAGAAGTAGGGCTCAATGCGCATGGGACTCTCAGAAGTTTCTCACTGCCCGTTTGTGAAAACTGAGAGTACCGAACACATCTAGTAATGCTCTGAGTCTGAACACTGTGTGGGAAGATGTATAATGCAAGGAAACACATACCTCCCCTATGAGGAACGTTTGAGAAGCTTCTGAGAAATCCAGGCTGCTCCAGAAGAGAGTTTGATAGTGGCTGAACTTTTTGTGTCTTGCTTTGATCATTTTAGGACACTTCTTCACTGGGGATGGAGCATATAGGACAAGCAAAGGCTATTACCAATTGACAGGCCGTCTGGATGATGTTATCAATATCAGTGGACACAGGCTGGGCACTGCCGAGATAGAAGATGTTGTGGTAAGAGACTGGGGCAAAACCAGAGTTTAGCAGGCAACACAGACCCAGCAGTTCTCATAATGGGAACGGCAACCTCCAGCCAGTAGCACATGTTATGCCCTGGCAGCTCCTATGAGCTGGGTACTCTCATTTATGGTTACTAATGTCTCTGCCCGTTCAGTGCTCCCTCTGTACTAATTTAAAAAGAAAAAAAGTCATATTATGTATTTGTGTACATGTACGTATAGCCCTTTCTCCAAGGAGCTCAGGGCAGTGTAGATAGCTGCTCTCCCTTATTTTATTCCCACAACCACCTTCTATCATGCGATATCGGTAAGGCTGAGAGATGGTGCTTGGACCAAAGTCCCCCAGATAGCTTCACAGTAGAGGATTTGAACACAGCTGTTCCTGGCCCATATCCACATTCTTAACCACTATACAACACTGGATCTCTGGTTGTTTGCCAGAAGGATGTAAATGAATGCCTATATAATTTTCCATAATCCAAAAAATGAATTTTGAGTCCAGAATAATTTTTACTCCCATTTTTTTTATTCATGTGGAATCAGTTATATGTTTGCAGAATATACAGGGCCCTAGAAATGCTCCAACATTCAAAATGTAGCTGTGTGCATTTTGTGATAGTGGAACTCCGTTCTGCTGTTGCAGTGGGTTCTGGCTGGCAGCCCAATCCTGCACAGGACTAGGCTGAAAGTGAGCTGCAACTTCTTGCCCACTTGGTAAGACACCAACCTGTTTGTCTTCCAGAATAAGCACAGGGCAGTGGCAGAATCAGCTGTGATTGGATATCCTCATGAAATCAAAGGAGAAGGTGGGTGATTCAAGCTAGTTACTCCAAAATCCCTCTTATGTGATCATCTATTGATACTTGCAGTAGTTGGCATTCTCTACTTGAATTTTAATTATTAATAACACCCTGTCCTCTAGGGAGTTTAAGGCAGGTATCTATTGGGTCCCTGGCAGTCTCGCATCCAGGCACCGATCAGACTCAGATCTGCTTAGCTTCAGCAAAGTTGATGCAGCTTGGGTCTTAAGACCATGGCCTGAAACAGCTCAGGCTGCTGTGGTTTGCAAATTCCATGTCTACTGTATGCTTAAGAAGGGGCAAAGCACAGGATCACACTCACAGTTCAACCTTTATGACTAACAAAGCCTGTTAGATCTAACAGTAGCTGGGTAGAGTATGCCTGGTTATGTCTACCCAAGCTGAGGCTGGAAGGAAGAGGCAAATTATTTTTAAGACATCACAGAGGAGGCAAGGGGAGGAGGGAAAATAGAGACAAAGCATATAGCTAAGCAGCCTGACTCCCACTTGCAGGTCAGCAGATACCTTATTTTCTAAAACACTCAAGGCTGGTCACTTGCTCTTTCAGGATGATTTGAACCATTTCTCTATCACAAAGTACCGTATTTCCCCAAGTATAAGACGCACCTTTTTTCAAACAATTGGGGCGCTAAAAACTAGGTGCGTCTTATACAAGGCACGTGCACCCTCGCCGGCTCTTTGAGACAAGCAGGAGCACGGTTCTCGGATGCACGTGCATCGATCCCCTGAAAGACACGGTGGCAACGCTGCCACTTGCCGTCCTTTGAGATAAGCGGGAGCGCGGTTCTCCGCACTCCCGCTTGTCTTAAAGGGCCGAGCTGTCCTCTGCCAGAGGAGAGCCCTCCAGCCGGAGGAGCTGAGCTGCTGAGGGCGAAGGAGTCGACGTGCACCCAGTTGCTTTGTGCTCTGGGGCTGAGGGGAGGACAACTCCACACGCAGCAGCCCCTCCAGGAAAGGGGAGCGAACGAACATTTTTTTTCAAATTTCCAGCCCCAAAATTAAGGTGCGTCTTATATATTGGTGCGTCTTATACTTGGGGAAATACGGTAATTCCTATTGAGATTTATCAGACTTTTTTCCTAGTCAAGCTCATATGGGTCATATATAACCTAGAGGTCCCCTTACTGCATGGGAGCTGCAGCAGCACATTTCTTCCTCTGCAGTGGAGACAGTATCAGGAGCCCCAGGCCACACAGGAAGAACACCCATAGCAGCTCCAGCATACATCACCCTAGGGCCAGGGACACTGTGTGTCAGTGGGTGCCCCAACACGGGGCTTCTGCTACCTTTCTTCACTGAAGGTAACCTCAAGAGCTTCCATTGTACTGAACAACCACAAGCTGATAGGGGGTTGCAGCCAGGGAGCAAGTGGCTCCTGGTCTGTTTTGATATGCAGCATCTTTGAACTCGCCTCTTGCGCATCCTGCCTCTCTCTTCTTTGCCCATAGGAGCCTACGTGTTCACTGTGCTGAAGAAGGGGATGAATCTCTCCCAAGAAAGCCTGACCTCCGAGCTTCAAGGGCTAGTGGCGAATGAGATTGCAAAATATGCAGCCCCAGAATATATCCAGGTAACAACCTGTGGGCTCTTTGCCCTCTCTGCACAATTCCATCACTTTGTCTTGCACACTGTTGGATGAAGGGCAGAATGCAAGGCAAAGGGGATTTCATACAGCCTGCATAATCAATGCAACAGTCTGATACAAAGACTTTTAAAAATGGTAACTTTTGATACAGTTGTTAGATCCTTTCATTTTCACTGCTGACTTGCTCGGGACACTGGTGAACATCAGCAGCCATAAGAGCATCCTGCATTTTGTTCTGCATCTAGGACAGTTTGAAGATACGGTATTGAATCACAGGCACCACAAATTAAAGATACGTGCTGCTTTTTAAAAAATTTATTCACTTTTTGTGGGAGAAAAAAATACACTGAAGAACACAATACCAATACAAACAAAAAACACAATTGCAAATAGAAATTGAGATAGATCTGTTTTTAAGATCACATTAAAGAGAAACAAAGATGTATCTGTTTACAAAACAGATATAAGGACATTTAAGCAATCAATACTATTGTCTATTTCACGTGTGGTGGTGGGAGAGGGCTGGAGCTGTCTGTCAGTCCATGCAGACAATACTGAGCTAGATAGACCAATGGCATGCCTCGGTCAAAGGCAGCTTCATTGGGGATGTGGAATGAAGACAATGTGTCTGCATGAGAAAGGAAAAAGGTCTGTCGATATGAACTGAGTTCACTCATTATTTGAAGAATAGCTCACTTCCCAAGTTAGTGTTAGCAACAGGGTTTTCCCAGCCTATTCTAATCCTTCCTTTCATTTTTTGGTTCAGGTAGCTCGGAGGCTGCCTAAGACTCGCTCAGGGAAGATTATGCGGCGGGTGCTGAAGAAGATAGTAGAGAACAAAGTAGATGAGCTGGGGGACCTGACAACCCTGGATGATCATGAGGCGGTGAAGGAGATTGTTGAAGGACACAACCAACTTCTACAGAAAAAGCAAGCTCAGCAGGTCTAAGCAAAGCATCCTGCACAAAAGTAATCTGCAAGGACAGCCTTCCACTCCAATAACCTCTGGAAGAAAGGGAAGCTGGTTTATTCAGTGAATGAAAAACCTTCAACAAAGTCACTGAAGAAATATTTTCTAGGGTTGGGGAGCATGTAATCAACTGGTGAGATAAGGACACAGAGTTGGCTGATTAATGCCAGACACCAGAGTTCCTTTCTTTCCAGGAGTACTTGCAGCTAGCTAGCAGAAAGTTGGGGAAATTCATTTTTGTATCCAAAGTCTGCAAAGACAAAACACCAAGCTGCAAGTTAAAGAATCCTCACATTTAAATGGATCTGTAGAAACTTGTCTTCTTCACTTTAAATTCTGAAAAACAGCAGATTTTTCTGCTATTTTGGTCAAAGTTTTTAGGCAAAAGTGGGTGTAAGGGGAGAGGCAATACAGATGGATGTATGGAATAGAACAGGTTACTGTGCAGAAATATTGACTACCTGAGGCCTCACAGTCATTCCTCCTGAATCCTGGACTTGAAATTAATACAGGAATCTATTATCAAGCTTTACTTTTTAGCTCATTCTTCCCTTTTAATGCCAGTCCAACAAGGATTAGGGACACCCAGTCCATTTTAAAAGGTCAAAAAGCCACAAATCACCCAAGGACATTATTTCAGCACTCTGAATAAACTCACAGATGCTCTTCTAGGCGACAGTTTTCTATAGCCCCAAAGCTACTCCAGTCACACGTGCACTTTGTAGCTTTCTATAGGAACGTACATCTTTATTTCCATCAGAATGATGTATCCAACCTCTGCAATGAGCTCTGGACAAGCACGTATATCAGCAGCACCCATGGAAGACTGCTTTCACACATTGCAGGAGAATGTGCGTGTGTACAGCTCTGTCAGTTGCAATTCTGCCTTTCCATGTAAACTAAAAATATATCATAGACATGCTGCCATGATAATAAAAGGTTGGCAGAGATCCAGTACTTTCAGATTTGTTGATAAACCCAGAACATAATCTATAACAGGTTCCTTGGTTAATAGACTTTGTAAAAAGTATATTTGCCTCATTTTTCTTTGGTGAATTTTCTAAGCCAGTGTTTTTCAAACTGTGGGTCATGAGTCAATTTCAGGTGAGTTGCACAGCACCTATCACAGCCATCATTGAAAATACGGGAAGATGGAACATTGGAAAAGAGGAGGGCTGCGTGGTTCTTTTGCTTGTGTCAAGGTTGTAAATAGGCTTTTTTTCCCCTTTCTGTCACTTTGCTACTGGAAAATGGCTGAGAAATAGCCCAACTTATTGCTGCATTTTCAGGAAAGCAGCAGGCTCTGGCATCACAACTTCCGGCAATGACATGACTTCCAGTTGGTCCCAGACAGATTGTCATTCTAAAAAGTGGGTCCTGGTGCTAAAAAGTTTGAGAACCACTGTCCTAAGCAACATGAATATACATCTCTAGTAGAGAAGTCATTTGTTGACAACCTAGAAACAACCCCTACCACAGTAGAAGCATTAGCCTTGCCTGATGGATCTTTCCGCCAGGGCAAAAAGGCTGAAATTCTGAGCTTGAAACAAATACAGTTTTCTCAGGCTCACACCAGAAGGGCTAATGCCATACTCACTGGCCTTCTGGGGACAAGTTAGTCCTCTTCAACAGCGCCATTCAAAGTTATTCTCACTTAAAAGGAAAAGGGAGCAGAGGCGATCTGAGTGAAATCTTCAGTGGAATGTAAAAGAAGTAAGAAGAACAATGGACTGGAGCAGTTAAATATAACAACAAGTTAACACTTAGCCACCCTCTGCCCTCCTCACCAAAAGCTGAGATTGTTTGGACACAGATGCCTTATTGCTCCTGTTGGCGTTTTAAGTTTCATATATTTCAAACTTGATGTTTCTTTTAAGGCACATTGATTCAAGGCACTTTGGTACTGTCCCATCGAAGGCGTTAGCAGCATTTTGTTGTTGTCTACGATACGTTGGGCAGTGGCTCAGTCTTTCTTGATTCTCATTAGTTCCCATTTTCCTGCCCCACAGAGTTTCAAAATCCAGCTGTGAAACTGAAATTCAATGGTAAGTACACACAGAGAGCCGCAGCTTTAAGAGAAAGACTTCCTTTCACTTTCCACCCCCCCTCTGCAAAGGTAACTCTGGTGCCAAACAACCTCTCTGAACCCCCATATCTACCATTTCTTATAGAAGACCCTGCAAGTTTGCCTAAGCAGACAAGAGTGCCTCTCCAGCCTACCTTTTCCAGACTGCTACGATGTCCCACACTGACCAGAGTCATCCCCAACTGTGCGCAGATCCTGTACAGCTCATTCTCTGCCTCCTCTGTCAGTGCACTGGTTGCTTCATCCAGCACTGCAAACAAACACAGAAATCCCTCAATCTGACACCAGCCAATACAACCCATGACTTCCAGTCTCCTTCAGCACCTCTTCTTAGTGAGCCTTAGGAAAAAGATGTTTGGTGGGAAAAATGGTTTGGGTGTCCGTTGCCAGAACAATCATGAATTCAAGTTGGCCAACTGCTAGGACCCCTGCCTTCC
This sequence comes from Lerista edwardsae, assembly GCA_029204185.1. Classification (NCBI taxonomy): domain Eukaryota; kingdom Metazoa; phylum Chordata; class Lepidosauria; order Squamata; family Scincidae; genus Lerista; species Lerista edwardsae. The sequence continues at coordinate 5,510,680 of JAJKFI010000038.1, forward strand.
ATTTGCTGTCACTTTGGTGGATCCTCCCAAGGCAGCCATTCCTTTGCATAGGCTAACTATCAACACATTCACAAAGATGTCATAGAAACTGCCAAGGGTGATGCATTTACAGAACTAGGAGGTGGTGCATCTCTTCCATTTGCAGCACTCCAGGGCCAGTGCAAGGGACCTGTGCTAGCTGATAGAGAGCTCTGGATTCCACTCTCAACCAACAGAAGCAAGCGCTCTTAAGGAGAGCAACTCAGCCAAGCTTAGGCAGTGACTATGCATCAGAGCTACTGAGTCAATGGCAACTAAAGACTCCTCCAGCTGCCCAAGTTCTCTAAGACAGCTGAGCCAATCATCCCTACCCTTCCTCAACCTACATTTCCTTCCTCACCTGCATACTGTGGCTGGAGATAGAAGAGTCGGGCAAAGGATAGCCTCTGCATCTCCCCTGGAGACAAAATATCATACCTGCAACAAGTAGCAGAACCATCTGTGTTTAGAACTATCTTGCAGGTCAGTTGCAGCTCAGGATCTGCCCACACCACACAGCCAAAGGAAACAACCTTACCAGTTCCAGTCCACTGGCTGGTCCAAACCTCCTGTCCTTGCTAGCAAATCCAACTGTATCAGACACAGAAAACAACAGACAAAAATCAGAATTCATCCCAGCCTCAACAGACAACCTGTTAAGACTGATACAGCCATCAATACACCTTTTGCCTTTCTGCCATAATCCTGCCCCACCCTTCCAATGGCCAATGAAACCCTGTCTTGTGATCAACTTCTAAAATGCTCTCTAGCACCAGGTTTTCATTATACTGAACAGCATTATAGGTTAAATGGTTTTGCTCATATAGTATCTGTTAACAAAGGGTTACTCTGAGCCAAGTTCAGTCTTGGCATCAGTTTTAAATACTGTAGTAGCATCCAGACTTTGGAATGTAAGATAGAGAAGAATGCCTTTTTCAAGTTCATGTTAAAACAGTATGCTGTACTTGGAACACAGGGGAAAAGTTTCCTGGCTCAGATGCCAAGGTTTCTAGGAAGACGAAAGCCTCACTTTTTAGAAAGTATTTGTGGATGTAAATGGCACATCTTACTGAAAGCTTGTTGCCACTTTCTTCTCAAAACTGACACAAGAGAGAATCAACCAAATGTGTTAATTATTCCCTGTATAACTTACCAGCCCAGCCATCTCCAAGGATTTCAGTATCCTTTCATCATCTGCAGATCCTATTTTAAAAGGAATTACACTGATGACAAAGGAAGAGTAGCTGTAGTAACACGCATGGAATCATAGCTCTGAGGACAGCTTAATGGGGGACATGGACCTCTCTGCTTTTATATGCTGTTTTCTTGGCTTAGATAACTTTTAAAGAAATCCGAAAAGGTCATAGTGCAAGCTTGAATGCACTGCACGGTAGTTCATTCTACTGCTTACAATATAATGTATTATCATGCAATGTATGGTGAGTTATCACCATAACAAGGGATGTGGTGGCGCAGCGGGTTAATTTGCTGTTGTTGGGCTTTCCAACCGGAAGGTTGGGAGTTCGGAGTGAGCTCCCGTTGCTTGTCCCAGCTCCAGCCAACCTAGCAGTTCAAAAGCACCTAAATGCGAGTAGATAAATAGGGGCCACTTCATTGGGAAGGTGACGGTGTTCCGTGCACTACAGCGTAGAGTCATGCCGGCCACATGGCCACGGAAGCTTGTCCTTGGACAAAACGCCGGCTCTACAGGCTTTGAAGCGGAGATGAGCACCGCCCCCTACAGTCAGTCATGACTAGACCATCCGGTTGTGGGGAAACCTTTACCTTTATCACCATAACAGCTATGCATTGCAAAGTTATGCATTGCAGATACACCTATGGCTCCTGTCGGTCCTTTCTGAGTATAAGCTTATGGCCCAACCCTATCCAGGGCCAGCATGTGTAGTTCAGCATCCCATAGGCCCGCCAGATGAAGTATGTAAATAAAATTTTTACCTACCTCCTTTACTGCTGCTCTATGTTCCCCTATGGGCCTGCTCAGGTCTACACCTGCTCTTTTGCTGGTGTAGAGCTGATATGGAAAAGGGGGCATATTGGGCCTGGAATGAGAGCATCTGGAAGTCACCACTGTTCTGCCCTTTTCTTAGTCCAATCCCTACCCCACTCTGCCTCCATAACCCCGCTGATGGCTGGTCTACTTGTGCTGCCACTGGTGCACAGCCTCTTGGCCTTTGAGCCAGAGGCCATGCTCCGCAAACTGTTGGAAAGGTGGCTGTAATGGTGGACTGCAGGATACTCCAGAGGACCTCACAGTCTGCTAAAATATCCCATGGATAGGATTGATCCTTTAGAAGCCTATCCCCATAAGTATTTATGAGCCATGTTCAGAATTGAACAGACCGGTCACTTCTATCATACTTACAGAATAGGGGAAGGAGGAAAAAAAGGATAAATGCAGTATGCCTTGCAAGTGGATCTTAGTATGCTAAAATATCTGAATTGATACTGCCAATTAGCAGCAGTCCACAGAATCAGAAGTTCCTTCTCTGTGCCTCTTTTGACATCTGAATTTGTACCACTGGGCTTTACAGCAGATAAGTACTACACTGGCAGCAATGTTAACGACAGTTAAGGCTAGCCAAGGTTTCTCTTTAACCCAGGATCTGAAAACATCTTCAAGCTGTGGTTAAGCATCTGGTAGGGTTACAGCTACAAAAGCCTTTTAAGTTGGGAATCCAAAGTATGAAAACACAGGCAAAGGAGGAACAGCAGTTATGCAAGAAACCAAACAACAAGTCTGTACCCAAGGAACAGCTTAATATAGACATATAAGCTGACAGGAAAGAAAAGTAGTGCAGAAGGCCTGACAACTTGCAATAGCTGGTTTCCCTGCTCTGGTTATATTCACCATAAATGAATTAGGGTTATATTAAGATGTTCTTCCCGACTATGTGGAGGCAAAGCACAGCTACCAATTTATTAAGCATCATTTTATTTAGATGACATGTCACTTAAGGCTCCAGCATCTACTCCAGTTAGTTTCAAACATTTCACCATCAAATCTGAAACAATCCAGTTTGCTGGCAGCCTAGAGGAAGTGACTTTACTTACATAGCAGGGGCACCACTAGGTCACTCTCAGGGCTGGGTCACACATGCAAGTTCATGACTTGACTTCGCAATGTTAAGTGGTGACTTGCATATGTCAACAAGGCGCTGCCCATCTAAAACCACACTTTCATCTCAACCCCTCTCCCCACCCCTTAAAGGGACAGAAGCAGTTGCTTTCCAGGGTGGTGGGTTGTGACCCACCACTTTGGGAACCACTGCAGTAAGGTATTCCTTAGGCTTCCCAGTAGCCAGGTATGTACATGAAATGATGTTTTGCAGCTTTCCACACACTGAACAATCTGCAATAATACAATGGCTCAGTAGACAAGAAAAACTGCCAAATGAAAATGCAGGCATATTCATGCAATACAGACAATTCAGAGAAGGGGCACAATTCAGCAGAAGACTTGTAGTACATACATTTGGGGCGATGTTTCAGTGGATTTCTACTCACCTGAAACTGGATAGATCTCCTTCAAAGGGTATATTACCTAATCAAATACACCAGACAAACATATAATGAGAAGCCCCTAAATCATACAGCAGTTGAAGAGAATGAGCAACCACAATGCCATGCTGTTAAGGGCATATCAACAGCCCACACTTGGCAAAGACATGCAGTGAACGTTAAGACTGGCTGTTTTCATGCCACTGGGTGGGTAGCAGTCATAGCAAATAACAGCAATTTGCCAGGGATATGCGGTCAGAGGAGGCAGAACCTCACCTATCCTACTCCAAGCCTCCGTCTCCCTTGTGATTGCGTATGCACTCCACCCACTTTCTGAGGGGTTATGGGATAATAGGAGAGGCTAAGCTGCCACTAGATTAGTGCTGAGCATCCCCAGTGATCGTGAAACCATTCAGAAACTGGGTGGAGCAAATGTACAATTATTCCCTGTGACTGACATGTACTCCACTGGGGAGGCTGAGCTCTTGTCTGCCTTAGCGAGTCTCTTCCTGTTTAGAGACTTAGCCGCAGCAGTGAAAGCTCAGCCTTCCCTGCAATATGGAAGTGACATCATACTTGTTGACCTGGAGGTATGATGTCACTGCCAAACTTCCAGATCGCAGAAGAGGCTGAGCTTTCACTGCTGCAGCTAAGTGTAGAGCTCTGTGTAGAGTGCCTCCCCAGGGTTGGACCTCACTGCACATCATTGAAACTTACTTTCTTCAGAATCACTACTCACATACTATCCTGTGGCAATTGGAAGACTCATCATCCCTGGGAGTTTGGCCCGGAGGTGACTTACCTGTTCCCGCAGGGTCCCGTCTGTGAAGAAAGGCCGCTGTGGCAAGATAAGAATTCCATGGGGGCCAAAGCAAGTCAGCATATGCACATTCCCTGCAAACGTTCAGAATCACACAGAAAGAAAGAATCACATATATAAATCAACAACCCAACACGTTTGGCCACGTTTGGCCAGAAAACCCTCAAGCAGGCCCCTTCCTGCTTCCCTGTTCTACTGTTTTTGAAATTTCCACCTCAACATTCTGTGGCACTCTGGGACGTTGAGAAACATCTGTCCGCATCAGTTTTTGTACCTTTGTTTTTTCGTTTACAAATGTAAGCACTTCTGTGTACTTAAGCAGTGTACCCGAGTTTTACTATACTAATAAAAAGCAATATTGTATACTAATAAAGCTTTTGGTATACTAATAAAAGCAAACTCGGTTGGAGCACCCATCAGTTTACCAGGAAGATTGAGGCCACCCCACCCCAAAATAAAGTATTTACAATTTTGGGGTGGTCTCATTTTCCTTGCAAACTGATGGGTGCGCCAACTGAGTTTGCTTTTATTAGTATACATAATGGTATTACACTTAACTACTACTAACAATAACAACAATAACAATACAAATGAATAATGGTTGACATCTTTGAATGCATAGCAATGCTGAAGCTAAAACTGATCTCATTCTAGGCAGTGCCTGGGTGGAAGAATATCTGGGAACCCTATGAAAGTTCCTTTGAGCTACATGGAAGAACTGCAATATATTAATTTTATATCTCAGTGGTCCCTGCAAGAATGCTGTAAGATCAGGGTGGATAAAAATCAGTAATTTTTTTTTAAAAAAATCGGATTTTTTTTAATTTAAATCAGATTTTTTTGATTTTTATCAAATTTATTTTAACAAAACGCTTTTGGAGTAAAAATCTATCTATAGATAGTTTTCTATATAAGATACATTAATAACTTAGTTTATTCAGCATGAAATGGAGCTTAGTTATGCAGCATGAGGCTGTATATTCTGCAATAGTTACATTTTTGGTAAACTCATTCAACGAATCCAAGCTCTGCAAGCTGAGACCGCATTGATGCATTCACACAATTTCATGGTAACCATGAGATAAATCATAAGTTCGGGAATGTTCCTTTATCGCATTGTTTTGCAAATCTATGTACACTACAAACTGTAACTATGTGCGATTTACCTATTAACCTAAAATCGGTTCTGATATCACTGTTTTACTAACCTGACAGCTTCTTATTCTAAATAGGAAACCTTCATTTTGTTTGCAAATAGTAATATTAAAGATTCTAACTTCCAGCAAGAATGAGTCCTTATGTTTAAAGAGCACCTGTCATTTCAGATCCATCACGGCAGCGCCTGTTAGCGGGCATCCACTCACCTGCTGCCCGCCACGTCCCTCACCTTGTTGTGTCACTGCCACATCACCAGCCATCCCATTAAAGTGAATAAGACTATCGGTGAGTCAACAGTGGGTCAGAGGCGGAGCCGCCGGGACAGAGATGACAGTTGCTCTTTAAAAATTATGATTTAAATTGCATTGATTTAAATCAAGCCTTTTTATTAGTGATTTAAATCATGATTTAAATCGATTTAAATCAAATCCACCCTGTGTAAGATCAATCAGTGTCATCCCTCCATGTTGCAGATTACCGGTGGGAACGAGACACTGAGGCCAGGGGGCAGAGGTTTGAGTTCATGGCTAAGGCAAGATTTGAAACAGGTTTCTCAAAAACATAACATCAGTTTTTGAGAAGGCAATGGCTAGTGGATTAATTAAAAACACAGCAGAATTTATGCTCATCAGCCTAGCTTTGCAATCTCACATGATGCCTTGCATTCTCAAACTTTTTGGACGCTGGAGACTCCCTTTAAAAGGAGTATCAGGGAGCCCCACAAAATTTGCAAAGTTTCAGGAACCCCCAGAATGCTGGCACATGCACAGAGTGGTACCGTGCAAGGCAGATGGCACACTTATGGTGTTCTCATGGATCCCTAATCTCAGGGAGCCCCAAGGTACAATCCTAACCAACTTTCCAGCAGTGGCCTAGCTGTGCCAATGGGGCAAATGCTGCATCCTGCAGGGGAGTAGTAGTCTCAGATGCCTCCTCAAGGTAAGGGAATGCTTATTCCCTCACCTCAGGGCTGCATTGCCCTTATCCTGATGCTGGAAAGTCAGTTAGGATTGCACCCCCAGAGTCTCAGAGCTCCTAGGAGCACACTTGGAGAAAAGCTGCCTTCAGTAAAGTGTGAGACCATCATCTATCACATGCTGCTTACATGTGTCCCAGAACACTTCCAGCTGCATGGGGAACCAGTCGTCCGCAGGGACTGGTCACGTAAGGACAATATTTTGCCCTAGACTCCTGAAAGCATGGGATTGTGGAGCACATCTTAAAGTTTGGCTCACCTACAGAGGGCCTACAGGCCTCTGTTGGGCCTACAGAGACGTGGCTTTCCAAATGGTGAAAGCCATCATGTGGGATGGTTATAAGCTGTGATCATATGGAAAGTGTTGATTGATACCCAAGCATAAATGGGTCAAGGACAGCCCTGATACCGGAGCATATTAACCAGTGACAGCAGGAGGAAATCAAGTGCAAGAGAAATGATATGCGAATGCCTGAGCAGTCTAAGTCCAACCTTTGGCCCAGTCAGTCTGACTGTTAGGAGGGGTCAATGCTCTATCCACAAACTTGCTGAAAGTGTCCCTATTGATCAAAGCAACATTTCAGGGAAGTTGACGTACTCACCCTGTTTGCTCTCCCAGAGGCTGCCAAGGACACGCAGCAAGGATGTCTTCCCTGTGCCTGTGTTTCCAGTAATCAGGAGACTGTTTCCTTGTGTGACCTTCAGGTTTAGGTCCTTGATAAGCAGTTTATCAGAAGAAGGAGCGGAAAGAGAGACTTGTTCCAGGAGGAAAGCGGTGTCACTTGGGAGCATCTGCTCTTCAGAAACACTAAAGTCATTGAGACAAAAAAGGGAGGGAAGGGTAAGCAGACAAGCAGAGTACAATACGCTGGTTTTGAGGGGCAGATTGATAATTTTTATTTTTCATTGAAGCATTTAACTCCCACCTTTCATCCCTAATAGGACCCTCAAACTGGTAATAATTACTTAAAATAGCCAAATAAAAACAGCATTAAAAACAAGTCATAACACACTAAATAAAAAGCAAACAGTAGAATACAGTGGCTTTATATCACATCAGCAAAGGTGAACACGTGATCCAAAACCATTCCAAATTGCTAAAGGGAATAAATCACTATAAAACAAAGCACTGATCAGAGGCCACACCAACCACTAAGCAATGAAAAATATAAATTGAGATGCATGAAAAATCATGATGTGTGCAACATTGCTTGTTGCCAAAACAGTCAGCCTCTCTGAGCCTAAACTACTCTTCCTGAAATTTGCAGATTTCAATCGCTTGGGAGATCTTACAGAGATTCATAGGACTGCCCAGCAAAATGTATGTTGTTCCCTCCAGGGGGGCTAACGCAAGCCTCCAGTCAATCAGCAACAGGATCCATCAGAGCAGCTTTGCATCAGGCCCTCTCACTTGACCCTTTCTCCGATCAGTCCAAAATGGGCCTCCTGGAAGCAGTTGGTGAGGACACCATCATGTCACCACCTACTATTTCCAGGTGCCACGTGCAGCATAACAAGCACTTTTCTTGGTGAGTGGGGACACCACTGGGAAGGTTAGAGGCCCTGTGGGAATGCCCCACATTGGACGCCACTCCTAGAGCTGGCCCTGATAACAATGTATTCAGCCTCCATTTGAGTTATCTTCCCCTGTCCCTGCCCTGCTCTAAACCAAGGAACAAAGAAGCACAGTCAGGGACTTGCCATCCAATGCATGATGATAGCTATAGTTACTCACTTGTTGAGTTCCCACTTGGCTGGCAGAGTTTTCTTGTCTTCTTGTTTATTAGATAGTTTCAGCAATATTTCCTGCAACTCTCCAATTCTACAAAAACACAAGAGAGTCAACAGCTGAGAAGAGAGATACAGCTTTGCTCATGTGTGGCTCCTACCCTGAATAGCGAGGTCCAGAACAGAACAGACACATGCTGAGAAGCCTGGTCTACAAAGCAAGATAGGGATTATTTACGCATCACTATGAGCTTATAAATAGTGAATATAGTTTCAGGAGCCATAATGGATACCTGAAACATATAGTCCAGCATTTTTTAAAATTTAGGTTATTTTTACCTTGCTATGCAAGGTGAAAATGTCAGATCCCCAATGCAGGGTAGAATTAAAAATTAAATTTACAATTCAAAAAATATCAACTGGTGCCGGCTTTGAATTCTACCAGCCTTAGCATGGAACTTTCTGCTCAAAAAGATGCTGATGTCTAGTCCAGAAAGATTTTTAATGTCCTGGATAGACTGCAAAACTGACATATAGGGAGATGACACACAGCCCTAGGCACCAGCTAGCTGAATCAAAGGAAAAAAAAAAGTTTCCTTCCTCTGCTGTAGCCTCAGAGCATGCAACCGTACTTGGACAGTCTCTCATGCCCCAGATGGGATATAGGCAGGTATTGTCTACCTGTGATACAGGACCTCTCGAGATAGGTTTGATTGGCTCCATAAACAATGGTAGCTTCTTTCCTTCTGCAGGTGTTCCAGATAAAACCCATAAAGACTCAAACTGTATGACAAGACTGCCTTTCAAGCTGCTCACAGACAAGAAACTTACCTGTGTGTGTAGCCAGCTACATCAGACACTGTGGTGGAGAGATCAATCAGCTGGGTAAAGCAGCTGATCAAATATATGGAGACAAAGGCATTCTGCAGGCAAATATCAGGCAACACATGTTAACAAAGATAGGTAAATGATACAAATGATAACAGCAACTTCTCTCATCTTGTCACTAAGAGATTAGTTGTAGGAATAGCCTCTACCGCCTCAACTGCTAGCAGACCTGACCATTTTTTTGTACCCTTTAAATGCTTCACTGAGAAAATTCAAATCATCCATTGAAAATGATACAATTCAGACATTTTGGATAAACATAATAGATTTTATTTGTACTCCCGTGTTTGAAGTTTGCAGCATTTTAGCAAGGACAGAATGTTGCACTATGCACTCCTGTTTGGATTCTGTGCCATGTTTTATGCATGCAGAATATACTAACCTTGATTATTAAGTAGCAGTTTTAGGGAAGTAGGCAAGAAGGATCAATCTCATGCTGTGTCATGGGGAAAATGGGTACTGTTCAAGGCTTCCCTAAGCCAGACTAGATTCCACTGTTGGCCAATTCCTTCCAAAGTAGCCCATTCATTCTTCTGTTAGACATTGTCACCTTCCTGCAGGCACTTCTCCTCCAATATTTTATCATTATTGGGGATATATGCTCAAGATCAATCAATCAATCAATCAATCGATATTATATACCACTTTTCAACATGAAGTTCACAAAGCCGTTACCAGCAAATAGTAATAAGAAAGTTAAATGGCTCCCTGTCCCAAAGGGCTCACAATCTAAAAAGGCAGACCACCAGCAACAGCCACTAGAAAGACACTGTGCAGGAGTGAAGAGGGACAATTATTCTCCCCCTGCTAAATATAAGAACACCACTTGAAAAGTGCCTCTTGCCCAGTTAGCAGGGGTAAGATATTACTACTAATATGAAGTCGGGTGTCCCTGGAGCATCAAAAGAGTCAGGAATTTGGCTGCCTGAAGAAGCCATCAGCCATAGCCCAAAGATTCCCCGCTGTAGTATCATGGAAACAATCAAGACACACAGTTAGGAGTGAGTGGGGCTAGGCAGCTGTAGAGATGCATCTCTGAGCCTGCATAAACTCGGCCACAAAGGATCAGCTGGCTAAGCCATGATCATAGGGTTGGGTCCGGGATAGTGACTCGCCCAAGGTGATACAGGATTCCAGAGTCAAAAAAATAACCAAGGAGTCCCAAAGCTGGGTATGGATTTCATTCCATTCCATTCACTTCCCGTTCTGAGGCCACTGCAGCAATTTTGCCTGTTGGGGCTGAATTTAGGACAGTGTTTGTTCCCCTGATGAACTGGCACATGTAGCTCTGCTTACTGGCAGGTGACATGACATTGCAAAAAAAATAAAAAAAAGGCTTACAGGAATTCCAGCTTAGTGGAAAGCCAACTCTGAAACATGAAGCCCTGTGATCCCTGTGCCTGAAAATACACAGCCATGTACCAAGCAATATTTGAAATGTTAGCTACGAGTCTGGAAAATAAAGAAAGACAACATGATGCTGGGAGAACCAGGGATTGCAAAAATAGCAGCCTACAGCTGTTTTCCAGCTAGCCTCTGCATCCGGCCAAGCTTCACAGCAATACCCAGCAGTACTGGGATCAATGCCCATTTCATGGGGTCAGGCAAGCAGCCTTTCTGGTCAGGAGGCTGCCTCACTCTGTTCAAAAGAAGCCTCTCACAACCCAGCGAGGAATGCCAGGCGGGACTATTTTTAGATTTATGTGATAAGTTCCAGATAGTTTTGAGAAGCCGCTTATTAGGCTGTTGCAACCCACGTCTTAGAGGCGATCCCTCCATTGAAAAGGATCTCATTTCATGACAGGTGAAGCAATAAATTTACTCTCTCGATGAGCTGTTTGACAGGCCAGCCTAATGGCACCTGCAGTTGCTCAACAGTATGTGGAAGCATCACACCCGTGCCATTGCAGGATTTTGCCGCTCTTGTTGGCTTCTACGCAGTCACTACTTGAGTAGAGTTTCTACTCAAGGATGAAACACATCCTTGTGGAGCAGTGCCACATTTGCCCATGAAAATGCCTATATATTGGCCAGAAGTAGCATTTGATGTGTATATTCACTCTCTGCTTGTGGTGTGCTGTGGACTATATTGCATAGGGCAGGCTGTGAGCAGAGGATGGAGCGGCAGATCTGTGACACAGTGACAGAACTTCAGACCACCTTTCAGGCTCAATTTTTAGTATGCTATTTTACATTAAAAACAAGTTATGATGTTTTGCTATGAGACACATTTTTATTACGGTGTAATAAAATGCATATTTGGTATCAACTGCTAGACTTGGATCCTTTCCTTTCCCCTCCCTGATGAATTAGGTGAGCCAAAAGGCTTGCACCGCATCCTGCAGGGGGTGGCAAACTGGGAGGGCAAACTGTAAGGCTCCTTGGACCAGTGCCAGCTCTTTAGCTCGTGCAAGGAGACAAAGGGTGTGCGTGGGGAGGCTAACAGGTGGATAGCATCTGGCAAATGTCAGCATCTGCTGGGAGCCACCTCCTCCTGCCCTCTGTCACCCCAACAGGCAGTGCACTGGTGTTTGGGCTAACTGGGCAAGAGGCACTTTTTCAAGTGGTGTTCCTCTTATCTTTAGCAAGGGGAGAGTAATTGTCCCTCTTCACCCCTGCGCAGTCTTTCTAGTGGCTGTTGCTGGTGGTCTGCCTTTTTTTTTAAAGATTGTGAGACTTTTGGGACAGGGAGCCATTTAACTTTATTATTATTACTATTTGCCTGTAAACCACTTTGTGAACTTTGTGTTGAAAAGCGGTATATAAGTACCTGTTGATTGATTGATGGTTGGCCACGGTGACACTTGGGGGCTGTAGTCACGGCTGTTCCAATGCTCCCCGGCAGAACGCTAAGTGCTTGTTGCACCGGGGATGCCTTTAGGTGATGCAGCAGTCCCCAGTTGGAGACCACTGGTTTATGCCATGCAATTGTGATGCCAGGGAGGGGGCAACCAGATGGCTCAGGAGAGGTAAGTAAAATTATTTTTTACTTACATCTCTGTAGGCCAACTGGCTGCCAATATATTCCCAAATTGGCAAGGGCAAGCATAATCCAAGTTATTATAGCATTAACATTAATGCTATGACTTGGATTTACACCCACCCTTGCCAACAGCTTCATCTTCCAGGAGAAGTGTCTTTACTCTTTATCAAACAGATCTGAGACCCAATTCCTCATGGCATAACTATGTATCAGAAACCTGTGCAGGTTTGTGTGTACTTCATCAGATGAGTGCTACAGGTATTCCAGAAGGCTGAAGAGGAAAGGAATACTCCAAACTACTAGGTTCCTAGTCAGAGGAATTGCAAGAACTTACCTTGCTGACTAAGGAGCTCAGTTCTGCCGGATCCAGATCACCATAGGCTCCACTGAAGATGGGAATGGCAATCACCACATAACTCAGGATGCTGCCCACATAGTCAAACGTGTTGATCCCAACTGAACAGAAACACATCAACATGACGCAGGGAACAATGGTCAAATAATCAGGTCAAGGTGTCCTCGTACTACATTCTCAGAACCAAGTGCAAAAGTATCATGATACCCGGGGGCCTAGCACATCCAGACCACCCCCAGGGATCGTGGGATGATGCCCCCTCCTGGCCACTAACAACCTCAAGTGGCCCAGGAGGCATTTCCCTTGCCCAACCAGTCCCAGCAGTGTAGCCCAGCGCCAAGACTGGATTCAGCTAACCCCCGTTCCCAGCACACGAGGCACACCATGGAGTAACACAGAAGCTTGCTTCAGATGATAATCTAAACCAGTAGTCTCCAAACTGGAGACCACTGTGTAATGGTGCGAACAGAGCCCAGGCAAAGAGCCTCTTACCTTCACTCCCAATAGCCCCCACATAGCGTGCCGGCCAGCTGTGCCTGCCCGGAAATCTGGACGCAAAGCCTGCTGGGGTGATGGAACCCAGAAGCAGTTGACCAGCACAATGTTTGGAGGCAATTGGGAGTGAAGATACAAAAGTGAGCAGTAAACTCTGTTTCTCTGGGGAAAGGGTCAGGATGGGCACCAGATCCAGCCTCTGGGCCATGTCTCAAGAGACCTAAACCATGGTTCAGATTATTGTAAATATTACTGTAAACTAGCCCACCTGAATCTTGAGTTTGCATGTTTTCCACTCTCCTTCACAATGAAGGAGATCAGATGCATCTACTTTTGAACTAAGCACAGTTCCTGCTACATCCAAATATGGGGAATTGAGGTTTGTTCAAAGTATGTATCCTAGTATATCCAGGATATCAAAACACAGTGTTTGAAAAGAATCCTGGATTCTTTTATTACCTAACTCCAGTTTTAACAAACCACAATTCTCTAAATCCAGATGTAATGGTTAGTTCAAAAGCAAAAGCTATCAAGTCTCTCTTTCTCATATGAAGGAGAAGAGGTTGGGAGTTTGCATGTGTAAGTCTGAGGCTCATATAAGCTTATTTTCATAATGAAAAGCTCATTACCGTTCCATCTGAACTGCACGAGAATCTTGTAACAGAAAAAGCTCCTTTCCAAGAGAACTTCTTGACAGGGGTGCAAGAATACCATTTCAAAGGAAAGCAGGCAGCTCTCTAATTGTCTACTATTGGAAATGCAATCAAATTGAAAGCAACTTCTGCAGTTGCACAGCGGCTCAAGGGACAATGCAAAATAAAGATTGTGAAACAAGTGGAAAACCCGTTCACTTTGGACTATGGTTTGTGTGATAAGTAATAGACAAAAGACAATAAAATAAAAAGAACAACATAGCCACAAGTCTGGCCTGTGGCAATGACAGTGGAACAGTCTGAAATCCCAAATTATCTTCACATGGTGTGTTAAAATTTTAGAAGCACATACTCTGAATGGAAACATTATTTTGGGATGATAAATGTAAACAATGACTTAAGCCAAATTTTGCAATTAATACCTAGTAAACAAATAATGTAAGCATTGCTTCCAATAGGGTCTGAACTAACCAAACCAAAGGTGCTGGTTGTGCTCATCTCCTTTGAATACAAGCCCCCCTTTAAATCTAGACCAAGACCTTCTTGTTACTCCTCTTAGAGGACCAGAGTTACACTCTTTATGTCAAGATTCCCCCCCCCCGCAGAACCCATTTCTTATCTCCAATTCAGCCTTCTGTTCAACTGCTCATTCTTTCCCAATTCTCTCATGCTCTTTTCTTTTTTGGAAACATTGCTTTGCAGATATTTTTTCTGCAAGACTCAAATCCAAAGTGTTTCCCTGGTGAAGTTTCTTTAATAACCTTTTGAGTTAAGAATAAATGGTTGCACTTACTATACAGCCACAGCTCCTTGCCTATCAGCTCCCTCTGTGTCTGTAGGAGACTTTGTAGCCTGCGGTTAGTGCGCATGTGCTCCACTTGTCCAGCTCTGTAAAACAGCACAGGAATGAGCTATCCGTCTATATGGTGATCACCCATTTGCTAATCAGCCAGGCAAATCCACAGTCCATCAGGGCGTGTGTGTGTGTGTGTGTGTGTGTGTGTGTGCGCGCGTGTGCGCGCGCGCATAAAGGATACAGAATGACACACTTCCCCTGCAGAAATCGATCTTTTTATAACTCTCAATTCGATCACCCACAAGAAAACTCGTACATTTTCTATACAGCTTTCTAAAGATGCTCAAGCTTTGGCCAGTCCTCTGAGGAGCCAGTTTCACAGTTATGAGGCAGCAGCCAAACACAGTTATCTGTGTGTCCTTAATGTGAAAACCTAGCATTCAAAGGGCCCTCTCAGTTCCTGTACCACCCAGCAATGGCAGGAGATGACATTTCGGATGTACTAGGCCAACATAAGCTGCTAAGAGCATTTTAGTCTCAACAGATAACTTGAATTGCCCCTGGAAGGCAAGGGCACAGGCGGGAGGGGGCAGAGCAAAGGCTTGCCTCATCCTAGATATGCAGAGATGACTTCACTGTTGGTCTGAAGAAGACAAACAAAGGACTTGATATAGGGGTTATCTCTGACCTCTTCATTCATCTTGTGAGAGAGGGGGAGGGCCCTTTGCCCACTGCCCAGCTAGGAAAAGTGACATTTTCTGTGAGATTCTTCCATTATATTCTTCTGCAATAAACAATCATAAGAACAAAAACAAAACAGACTAAAAGAAAATGAATAAGGGGGCATTGTTTGCTCTTTTGCTTCAGGTCACCTAGTCTAAACCAAGGAAATCTAAGGCTAGCAATATTATAGTGGATGTTTCTACTGAGGTTCCCAGTGATGTTGGTGACCTCATGTGGTGAGAAGTGGAAGGGCAAACATGACATGCATGTTCCTTTTGGTTCAATCTGCTGGTCATTTCTACTCCCCACCCACCTTTTCCCTCTAGTTTATATATTTTCTTTCCAGAACACACTTCCTCCTTTCAGGATCGTGGTTTGTTCTTTGACCTGAATATTTGGAAAAAAAAATACTGCAAATGCTGAATGTGCGCAACAAAGCAAATCAGACAGGTAAACCCTGATAAGTCAAGTAACTTCAGTAACTTCACTGGAGTTAAAAACAAATGCATGCAATGGAGTGGGACAGACACAGAATCAACATTTCTGTGGAATTCAGCAGTAAATGGACTGCGTAGTACCAGAGGAAAAAAATGCAAACCTAAATGAAATAAATTATCTGTTGGTGATGGGCAAATTGGTGCATGTTCTGAGTACAGTAGTTTTTTAAAAAAGTTGTGGGGGCAGGAAGAGGAATCACAGGAGAGTAGAGAAGGCCTGGCCAGATAAAAGTATCTGTCCAAAGAAACAAGGAACATTGTATTAAGGTTAAAAAGATATTATATTTCACTTTGAAAAATTAAGCAACTTGAAAGTGGAGCTTAATCAGGGATAGAACATGGAAAGCAGTGCATATTATGTAAACTGATAGTGGTACATTTAGATGCAAACCACATGAAAACCATCTAGCACCAACATATTCCAACCAGGCAACTTTAGCAACGCTAGACTGGGAGCGCAATCCTAAACTGGAGTTAGGCTGGCATAAACTAAGCCAGCAAAGTTTGGCCAGCACAAGGGCCACCATAAAGCATGTTTGGACTACTCTCGGAGGATGACTCACGTCTGTGTGCTGGCCCCTGACTCTGAGAGTGGTCCAAACATACTTTATAGTGTCCCTTGTGCTGGCCAAACTTTGCTGGCTTAGTTTATGCTGGCCTAACTCAGTTTAGGATTGTGCCCTGGGTGTTATAACTGGGCTCAATTTATGGTGTCCCTTGTGCTGGCCAAACTTTGCTGGCTTAGTTTATGCCGGCCTAACTCAGTTTAGGATTGCGCCCTGGGTGTTATAACTGGGCTCAATTTAAACTGCATTCACAGCAGGTCTAAACATGGCAGATCTACAGCCCAATCCTATTGGGCTGCCCTGCTGGCAGAAAGTTTATTCCTCCAGCGCGGACTGCTGCAAAGCAGTTGTAAAGTGAGCTCTGGCAGTGTGGGTGTCACCATATTGCTGGCCACCCACCATAGCAGATAAGTCAGCTAGGAAGGTAGAAAGGGGAAACAGGGGCAGGGAGCTTGCAGGAGGGGGTGGATCTGGCAGCAATGATGCACACTGGATTCCATTCCCTCCAGCAGCAGCTTCCCTGCCCCCTATCTTTCCATGGACTTGAGCCAGCAAAATTGATGGTGCAAGTTCAAGGAGACCAATTGTGAAGCAGGTAGCTTATGGAGGGGTAAAGGGATTTAAATGTCTTTTCCCTTCTGAAGCCTCCCAATCCGCCCCAAAGCAGGTGGATACAACATGCCCCCTTTCAGCATGGCTGCACAGGCAAGAGGAGGTAGGAGGATAGGATGGGGCTGCTAGTTTAATGTTTCGCTTTTCCTAATCTAGAGCCAATCGAGATTTCATTGCCATTTTCAGCACATCAAAATGAGAGATTAGCTATTTTCATTTCAGAGGCAAATTGTGCATTGTCCAGTGTATATTTGGTATAATGTCAGAACTAGGTTGGTATTTCTGTTGGTACATTCAGTATAATTATTATTATTATTATTTATTGTCATTGTATTACACAATACAATGAAATTCGTTGACACCCGGAGACCAAACCAGCACACACATTGAATTCCCAACAATCCCCCCCCAATCCCCACACTCCCCGCCCCCCTTCAAAAAATTCCTCCTCTGAAACACAAACATCCACACAATAGGAAATAATACACAACAGGAAATCCACACAATAGGGAATGATAAACATCCACACAATAGGAAATAATACAGTCCGACTGCCCCTATCTACTGGTACTTCAGTTCATTGTTCAATGCTGTTATGGCTCTAGAGTAAAAACTGTTCTTAAAACGTGTTGTCCGAGTTTTAATAGTCCTATACCTTCTGCCAGAAGGCAACAATTCAAAAAAGTTGTAAGCTGGATGGGAAAAGTCTCTAAGGATATTATGTGCTTTCCTTAAACAGCGGGTGGCGAAAATATCTTCAAGGGTGGGTAGCTGGAGCCCGATGGTATACTGGGCCACTTTAATAATTCTCTGTAGTGCCTTTTTATCCCCTACAGAGCTGCTCCCATACCATACTAAAATGTTGTATGTGAGGACACTCTCAATGGTGCTACGGTAGTAAGCCAGAAGTAGACGCTGAGAAAGGTTCATCCTCCCAAGCACCCCTAGGAAATACAGCCTCTTCTGCGCCTTCTTCACTAGCATATCGGTATTTAATGTCCATGTGAGGTCCGATGAAATGTAGGTACCCAGAAATTTGAAACTGCCAACCCTTTCCACCTCCTCACCATTTATGAGCAAAGGCAAATGCGCATCTCTCTTCCTCCTAAAATCAATGATAAGCTCTTTAGTTTTTTTGGCATTAAGTGTAAGATGGTTTTCTTTACACCACAATATCAGCCCTTGTACTTCCTTTCTGTACACAGTCTCGTTGTTCTCATTGATGAGCCCCACTACTGTTGTATCGTCTGCGAATTTAATAATAGCATTGGTGCTATACAGTGGCGTGCAGTCATATGTGTACAGGGAATAAAGGAAGGGGCTTAGCACACAGCCTTGAGGGGCTCCTGTGCTTAATATTAGAGTAGAAGAGTAATGGGATCCCATCCTTACTGACTGTGGCCTGTTTGTCAGAAAATCCTTTAACCACAGGCAGATCTTCTGATGTATGCCCAGACTACGCATCTTGAGAAACAGCCTACTAGGTAATATCGTATTAAAAGCCGAACTGTAGTCCACAAATAACAGCCTTGCATAAGTACCTTGTTGTTCCAAATGTCGCAATACCATGTGAACAACAATAGGCACAGCATCATCCGTAGATCTGTTGCTCCTATAGGCAAATTGATATGAGTCCAAAGTGGGTGGTAGACTAGCCTTAACATGATTCAACACCAGTCTCTCAAAACATTTCATGATGACAGGTGTTAGGGCCACAGGTCTATAATCGTTAAGAGATGCCACTACGGACTGCTTAGGGACTGGTACTATGATAGATGTTTTCAAACACGTTGGGACAGAACACAGCAGCAAAGATAGGTTGAATATATCCATAAATACTCCAGCCAACTCTGCAGCACAGTCCCTAACAACTCGTCCCATAATTCCATCTGGTCCAGCTGCTTTACGAATATTAACCTTCTGGAAGACCTGCCTCACATCAGAAATTTGCAGTAGGAGAGGTTGTATGTCAGTGTTAGACATTGTCATCCAAGTTCATCCAAGTTCATCAATCACATAATGTCATCCAAGTTCATCAATCACAGCAACCTCAAATTATGACTGGCTACCAAGATCAGATAAGATTAGAGGACTCCTGAGGAGGCCAAGTTGCACTTGTATCCCAGTGATGGGAACAATATTAAGGTAGATCACAAGAAAAAGAGAGACTAAGCACTTAGCAGAAGGTATCAGAACTGGCAAGAATAGGGGACAAGACAAGCAGGTGCCACGACATAGCTCTCCTTTTGTTTTCAGAAGCCAGGCATTTTTCAAGAACAGATAACAAGAGAAGTACCTCTTTTACCTGTAGAAAGCAGCAGATTCAGCATTCACCCGTAACTGCATATGCTTAAATCTGTTGAAGCAAATTTTAAAAAAATGTAACAATGACAATTTCATGTATGCTAGCTGCACCCCTGCAAACCACATTCTTACTTCTGCTACAGAATAAACATCATTAAGATGTAGTAGGATGGGGAACAGAAACAGGTGTGGATGCATAAAAGATCTGCATCGTCCATGTGTAAGCCTCCTGGGCTGATAGTCCATCTCTCAAAAATGTTATTCAAGGAATTTCTCAGTACAATCACAATCAAAATTGCACAACGATAGTTATATTTCAAATAACAGTCATTTCCTGAGTTTAACAGATTATGAAATCTGCTGAATTCACTCACCTGAAGTCACCCTCCAGCTTCTCCTGTTGTACCAGTTTTGAAACAATGGGGCTCATTAGGATCTTGTTAACAATTGTCCCAATGATAAAATAGCCAAAGATACTCACTGGGCCCAACCAGCCAGTGCTAAAAGGGGAAATGGAAAGAGGTGAGCAAACAAGCTAATAGAAGGCCACATATAAATTTAGAAGTGACTCAGCAATATAATGCTCCAGGTGGGGCGCACGTTATCACTGCACTCACCATGACAATAGTAAGGTATCCACATCTTTTACTACCACAGTAGAGCATACAGAACAATTGCTAGTACTGTGCAAACTGGAGGAACGCATCATGAATTCACTAAATGCTTTCCCATGCCATCTCCTTCTTGCACATTCAAAAGCTCTTGTTCACCATCCCATTTCTCAAACCAACCAACCCCCCCCCAATAACCTCTCTTACCTTACTTTAAAATATTAAATAACTGAAAATAAAGCATACCTATATTTAGCATCCACACAGTGCTTTCCACTGCAGTGTAATTGCACAAAAGAAGCCCCTCCTTCTACCCACTTTCGACAAACATTGATAAAATATAACAAGTTCTCACCCCAACAATGGTTACAAAAAAAGGTTTACTATTACTACTGCGATAACAATAATAATAGTGAGAAATAACAACACATCTTTCTATCTGTGAAGGAGTTCAAAGCAACTTTCACAGAGAAATAAAACAGTGCACTTAAACAATCAGCAAACGTACTAGGATTCAGCTTAACCTCATATACCTATAATATTAATAAACTGCTCATTATCCTAGTAATGGAGACTAGGTAATCTTAGTAACCAGATTCAATGCATATTCTATCCCACACTGTTAATGCAAACTTCCAGTTGTTGAATGGCATCAAAGTGGAGCACCCTGAAAGACATGTGAAAAGAGCCTTCAGAAGTAGACAGTTCTTACCTGTGGAAGCACTGATAGGTATAGTAAGCAAGTGTGAAGGGAGCGATGACGAGCTTACTGGCCATGGAGCTCAGCTGTTTGCAGAACCTCTCTACATCCTGACTGATTCGCTGGTCTCTGCTCAACAGAAAGAGAAACTAAACTGCATATTTACTATTTATTTAAAAGATTTTTATTCCGCCTTTCCTCTGCTGGAGCAAACGCCCAAGATAGCCTACAAAAGCCACTAGGCAGCAACAGCAAAGCAGAAGACCAAGGGCCCAACCTTATCCAACTTTCCAGCACCAATATAGCTGCAAAGCAGCTCCAAGGGAAAAAAACTTACCTTGATGACTTTCAGCTTTTTGCTCCTGAATTAGTGCTGAACAAAACAATGCTTCCTATCAGCTCAGAACAAGAGTCCCAGCTCGGCCAATGGCACTTGGTAAGGAACTCTATTCTCTCCTTCCCAACAGTATGTGATCCCATCTTCCTAGGAGAAACTCAAACTCACTACAATATGGCAGTTAAAACTCTACCCCACACAGAGCGGACAGACCAGCTTCAAGGCAGGACTCAATGAGAGAAGAGTCCTTCCTGCTGAAGTCTGCCACATGTCTAATTAAAAATAATTCTTCTGTGAGGTGTGGACTGATGGATGAGCTGCTGGCACTGCCTGAAGCTAAGCAGGAGAATCTGTGGTTTGTTTTGGGATGGGAGACGGATACCAGGCTGCGTCAAGCTGCAGGACCTGTGGTGGCAGAACAGAGTAGCTGTGGAGCTGATTATTCACCGCAAGTGAGAGTTGTGGTGAAGTGTGTGAGAAGGGGCAAATACGACCTTGAGGACTTGTCCAGGCCTGACTTGCGATGGCCTGCTGAGGCTTGATGGCATGCAGCCAAAGGAGAGAACCACACTGTGAAGGTGACATCTAGGACTGAGGATTTGGTGGATCACAAGAATACTGTATGTTTGTAAAAATCCCATTGAAAATGGGATTTAGACTAGCCTGTCCATGTATATCGCCTTGGGCATTTGCTTTGGCATGGGAAAGACGGGGTATAAATTCTTCAAATAAATAAATAAATAAATAAATAAATAAATAAATAAATATTCGCGCACTGCTGAATACAAGTCATGCTGAGAACTTGAGTGCAGAGAAAGCAATAAAGGTTTCCTGGATCCCACTCTCTCCAGAACACTCATTTCACTGCTCTCAGCGCTTTTTATTTCCAGGTTTCTGTAGTCAATGCTAAGTTAACCAGCAGCTGAATGACACAAATTTTGGGGGTATTTTCAGCAAGTGAAGCCAAAAGCTGAAATTTTACAGTTCTAGCTAAACTGCTTTGAAAAGGGGCAAATGTCCACAGTAAAAACTGGACCTATCACAAAACAAGAACTGGACCTGCGTCTCCTCCATCAAGCAACAAAACCAAAGAAAAACCAGGCAGATATCTAGCTACACCTCTCTTCAACAATGCTGGCTTTCTACTGACCAAGCTGGCCTGTGGTTGTGCTCTTACCTTTTTCTTCCCTATAGTGCCTTAACCAATAAGGCTACAACTAATCAGCAATTGTGACTACGCCCATGTAGTCTTTACTTAGCCATAGAGAGGGGAAAAAAAACAGCAAATCTACCCACATATATAATGCCAGCCTCCCAGCAAGGCAGAAAGGTAAGCAGATAAGCTTAAAAAAAAGAAACATGTCAGATGATGCTCGGTCACTTACGGATTATCGATTTCCTCGTGTAGCACATTCAAGGTATAATATACTCGACAATGGAAGTAGTAGCCATGGAGGTATTCTGTGAGAGTCTTCCTCCAGTTCAAATACATCAGGTTGCAGATGAATTGATTAAAGCTCTTCAACTGAGAACAAGAAGAGAGAGAAGTGAGACTCAAAATTGGAGTGATGATAGCAGCTGTGCAGCTTTAGTTGTTTTTATTGTTTTGTCACTGCTATTTTATTGTTTCATGCTTTTAAAGTGAAGGACCTTTTCTTTGTCAATATACTACAATTATGTATGCATAAATTGAGCAGAAATGTGTGTTAAGTGGTTTGAAAAAGTCATGCACATACATTTATATTTACAGGGAGTTTTTTTGCTTCAAGTGGTGCTGATGTGCTTTCCGAAGCATTTGTTTCACAATGAATAGTTTCTCTTGCTTGGAAAATCGAAGTAAAGATAGAAATTACAGATTCTTCAATGTAAGCAGACCTCAAGGGAGCAAAGTTCCCTCTTCAGTGGCCTCTTTTTCCTTGGAGTGACTCTGACAATATCCTAACCTAGCTGAAAAAAGGGGCTTTTGTATGAAAGAAAACATGTACATATGTGCTTGTGCGTGAGAGAGAATAAGGGTACATATGTGTATTGGAAAAGGCAGGAGCTACCCCGAGCATAGGGAGTGGTATCAGCAAAGGCCCCTTGTCCAGGTAAACCAGGGATTATGGGGTTAATCCCAGAACTCTGGCAAGCCTAGGGAACACAGGTGCAGGTGTGCATGGCTGATGAATTAAAGCCTGCCCACTGATTGGCCTCAAAATATTGGCCTCAGTATAAAGCTGGAGGCGGGAGCTGGAGAAAGGGAGCTGGGAAGGTCCTGGATGAGGATCTGGAGAGTGGCACCAGGTAGGTGCTGAATAGACGGAGGACTGAGGGACTGGCTAAGGTAAGCTCATTGTGGGGAATGACTGTGGGAAACAGTTGTTTGGCTGCCATGCTCCTAGGAGGAGGCAGTTGTAGCTGGGACAAGCTGACTGCCTATATTTGGTGGTGAGATATTTTGAGCAAAGCCTGTGATGAGGGCAGGATGGAGGAGGCTGACCAGCCCGTGATCCCAAACAAAAGCTGTAGAAAGAGAGGAGGCCCAGTGGGTGACTAACCCACTCCCTCTTGCCTATCTCTGAGGCTGCTCTGTGGGGAAACTAGTTAGCCTAATGTGGGCATTGAGGTCCTTGGGGAGGCCTGGCAGGGAATTTGGCGGAAACTAACTTTAAGTTCTCTGTTGCAGGATGGGATTTGGCGGAACAATATGATTGTGTGTGTAAAGCAAGCCTGTGTGGGAGGTCATGTGTTATCTCCTCCCCAACAAAAGGATATCCAATCTAACAGAAGCAAATGTTTCTCTTACCACAGAGTTCAATACAATGAGTATCAAAGCAATTGTAGTCACTTTCTGGAATCCAGACAGATCTTTGTTCCCCAGAACCCCATAATATTGGCTAGGGATCACTCCCACCTGATAAATGATCAATTGTTCTGCAGGGCAGAAGAAAACAAGATTAGTTGTAAGGGTAAACCAGCATGAAAGGAGTAGAGTCACAGAACATGACCAGCGAAAAGGCTCATCATTGTCTGTCTTGGCTGTCTACTTACCCAACAGGGCAATTATAAGCAAAGTTAGAAACATCAAAGAATTCTTGGAAGAGGACTTTGAAAATAAAATTGCTTGGATATTTAGGAACCGCCGGACAAACTGCCGGTCCAGCCGGGGCCTGGAAGAAACAAAGACAAGAATAGTAAGCAAGCATCAAAGCCACACAAATATCCATCACTGCCCAATTCAGATGACTGAGAGCCAAATCCTATCCCATTTTTCCAGCCCTGATGTAGCTATTCTACGGTGGTAGGGAAGTAATGGAGACCTCCTCAAGGTAAGGGAATATTTGTTTGATTACTTTGGAGCTGCAGTGAAGCTGCATAAGAGCTGGAAAGTTGGTCAGGATTGGGCCCTGAGGCAGGTTCATATGTACAGGGAATAGGCAGTCCCAGATGTAATCTGATCTCAGACCATGTAGGGTCAAAGCCAACACTTTGGACTGAACGAGGAAGCCAATACAGCTGGTAGAGAATAGGCACAATATGGGCTGAATATACACAGGGTGCATTCACTGACATGCAATTCAAGCCTCTTGGAGACTTGCACTGTCTTACTGATGCAATTATTCTAAATGCAGATTATTTACCCTTTAACACTCTCACAATCCTTTCACACCCTTTTACAATCCTTCTCTGGTTGGTATAAAAGTGGACCCTTTCTCATTCTTCAAAGTTCTAAATCAATCAATGTGAACATTTTACTGATACAAGATGCAATCATGACACCACCTCTGATGTTCAAAGGTGACCAAAGCATAGAGGATTAATGGAGGACAGTGTTCTCAATGACTGTTAGTTGTGATGGTAGCACACCACTAAATGATGGCTTTTGGGATCAGTCAATGCCTTCATGTCTTGCTTCCCACACACAGGCATCTGGTCAGTGGCATCCCGGGGGGGGGGGAGACCAAGAGTTGCAGGAGCTTGAGCTTCTGTGTAACACAGTTCCTTCCCCACACCTCCAGAGTCATCTGTGGCTCAGAGAACAAAGCCTCTAAGCCACAAATGGCTCGGAAGACAGGTCACATTACACAGGAGCTCAGGCTCCTGCAACACTTAGCATTTTGTCCTCCCTTTAGGAATGCCACTTCATCTGGTTGGCAACTGTGGAAAACAAAATGAAGGACTGACAGCACAATCTCCTGCATGCCTACTCAGAAGTAAGTCCCATTTAATTCAGGGAACTGACTCCTAGGTAAGTGTGCCTTAATGGACCAGAGAGACCATTTGATCTGATCCAGCAAAGCTGTTGCAAGTACAGTAATTATTAGTTTTTTTTCTTTCTTATCAGTCTACAGCAGAGGCTGTGAGGGAAGAAATTCAGAGGGGAGTGAGGCTTCTTCCAGTTCCAGATTACAAGAGAGTCTCTGGGACTCTTCAGCCACCCCCTGAGCCGTGGCTCAATGGCAGAGCACATGCTTTGCATGCCCAAGGTTTTGGGCAGAGAAAAGTTCCTACCGGAAAATCAGGAGAGGGTACTATACTGGCAATATAGTTAGATGGATCACAGTCTCTAGCCGCTTCCGATAGTCCTAGTCTTGTCCTCCCCCCTGCCGCTGAGTCAGCGCCCCGCTCTTCTCTCTCTGCCCTCCCCTCTCCAGGCTACACGCCTCCCTACCGGAGCCCCTGCCCCATTCATTTCCCACCCGCTATGGAGAGTTTGAAGCGCTCACCGGGCCGCTGTCCCGGGAGCCATAACCGAGCCGACCCCAGACTCCCACCCCCTCCAACTCCTCTCGCACAGGGCAGAGTCCGCGTTCCTCTCGCCCCGCCCATGACCAACTAGCTGATGAATATTCATTACCCTTCTTGCTTATTCATAGGGCGCGCGGGAGACCCGAGTAGGAACAACAGACTCTTCCCTGAGCCGCTGAGATAGAGCGGTCACTGTCAGGCAGCATAGAGTCAGCAAAGCGCGGCTAGAGCGGCTCCGAGAAGAAGGCGGAGATTAGCTCCAGTCGGGGCGGAGCGCGTAACGTGATCCCACCAAGGATCCCACCTTACAGGAGCACCCGCAGATAAGGGAAGAGAACGCTGACTTTTCTTTCTCATGTTTCTATGGTAGACTTTGTAGCATGGTCGCTGCAAATAGCGACTCTGTTAGAAACCAAAAAGGGGAGGAAAATTTTTAAATTCTGACAGTGCAATCCAATGCATGTCTATTTAGATGTCCTATTGCGTTCTGCGGGACTCTTTCCTAGGTGTGTATACTGTAGGACTGCAGCCTGAGAGTACAGTACTAGGGGGAGCCCTTGAGTCAGATAAGAGCTGCAGTCTCAATAGCTTTGAATTGAAAGGCCCAAGCCTATGAATGTCTATTTAATTTAGATGTAAGTCCCGTTGTAGTCAGTGGGGCTTACTCCCAGGTAAGTGTGGATAGGATTGCAACCTCAGAACCCAATCCAATGCATGTCTACTCCAAAGTAAGTCCTATTGTGTTCAGTGGGGTTTACTCCCAGGTAGGGGACAGGATTGCAGCCTTACAGCCCAATCCTATGCATGTCTATTTAGAAGTAAGTCCTGTTGTGTTCAGTGGGGCTTACTCCCAGATAAGTGAGGATAGGATTATAGCCTCAATCTGTTGCAGCAAAAAGAATTCCTGTAGCCCTTATATCTTAATGCACACTTTCCTGGGAATAAGCCCTATTGAACCCAGTGGGACTTAGCAGTAAAAGCAGTAAGATTGTGTTGTAAGAATCTTGTAACATCTTAAAAACTAACAAGAGCCTATGTTTACTCAGAAGTAAGGCCTGTGTGCAGTGAGACACTCCCATGTAAGTGTGCATAGGAATGCAACCTTATTCGTCTTGAAGGTTCTTTCAGTACTTTTATGCAATCCTATGCATGACTGCTCAGAAGTAAACCCTATTGTGTTCAGTAAGATTTACTCCTGTGTAAGTTAGTATAGGATTTCAGCCTTAATGAATGTGCGGCTTCTAACTGCAGTTTGTAAAATCCTACATGTGCATAATATGACTGGTGGAAGCATCTAGGATATGATTACAAAGTGACTGCAAAAGCTTGTTTATAAACAATAAAAACCTAAATAATACCCTTAATTTTTAATTTGCTTCCAACTTCTCTGCCTTCTTGTCTTCCCACAGTCATCAGTAGCTTTCACAATCATCATAGCTTTTTAGCTATGCCTGTGTATCTCCATGTACACCAGCAGAATAAGAGCCCTGCCAGTGTAGAAGCCTGCCCACCATTGTATGCACTATGGGTTCTGGTACCACATCAGAAAAATGCCATGCCGACATAGCTCAGATGCCATTGATACTCCACTGGTAGAGGCCAAAACAGGAAGGAGATTGGGTTGGAGCAAGGGAGGGATGAAGGATGGGTAAGAACAACGTACACCATATCCTAACACCCTTTTGGATACTGTGCATGCCCCAGACACCAGAAAAATGTCACGCTAATGACAGAGTTGGTGTAGGCAGAAATAACCCCATAAAAAACGATGGGGAAGGGGAAAACAGAAAATTGCACCTCCTGATGTCCCGTGCCCCAGCCACTTCTCTACAGTGGAGCATAGGATGCTCACTACATTTATCAGCCAATCACAGCACACCAACTCTAGTACAAAAATCCCTGCCAGGGAGACTGCATTAGATGAAACAACATGTAGCAAGGGGGCATAGCTCTCTGGGCTCTGAAAGGGGAACTATACTATGGTAATAGGCTGCTTGGTACACAAAGATTAAGGCACTCTGCACATACAGTGAAATAGTTTCTGTTATAGCTTCACATATTTACAGGTGGAGCCCTAAGGCTCCAAACAGATGCTGGGGAATTCTGGCTTCAGTGGAGCTCTAAAGTCATCAATAAAAATCAATTATATTGTTTTGCATATTCTCAAGTGCTGCAGATTTCTGTGTGCACCAACCTAAGACAACTGTGGTTTAAACTTTAATACAGTCTTTGTATTGCTACAGCATAATAACCCAGCTTAGAGGCTGCCCATGGAAGATTTTGTCCTTCTAAGGAGAACATGGATTTTATGCTTGGTAACACAACCTGAGGTATTGTGCACTTGAACTGATTGGATAAGGTATGTTTCACCAAAAGAGGAATCCAGCCTTTGAAGAAAAATTTTTACTGTTCACTCCTGACTTCGCTTGGTACATGGCATGTAAAATATTCAGGAGAGAATATTGCACAGCAAGCCACTGCTTACAAGTTACATAGTGGCTTTACTTTGGAGTTTCACCCTCTATTTCAGTGGTTCCCAAACTATGGGTTGGGACCCACCAGTGGGTTGTGAGGTACCTAGAGCAGCCATATTGAAATATGGGAAGATGAGATGCTGGAAAGGGAGAGGGCTGTGTGGTTCTTTTACTTGTGTCAAGGTTGTAAATAGACTTTTTTTTCTTTCTGATTCACTTTGCTTTTGGAAAATGGCTGAAAAATAACCCAAATTCTTGCTGCATTATCAGGAACGTGGCAGGCTCTGGCGTCACAATGATGGCATGACCGCCATGACATTGCTTCCGGTGGGTCCCAGACAGATTGTCATTCTAAAAAGTGGTTCCTGGTGCTGAAAAGTTTGAGAATCACTGCTCTATTTGATCCAACTTCAAGCATCTAGAAATAACCAAATTGAGTAAAGCTTCCATTTAATAGCATTTTAGTCAAATTTGATAGTATAACAAACTCTGTAAAGCAGCGTTTTCATATTCTTTGTGAACTGTGCTTTCCATTTACAAATACATTCTTAGCACTTTGTGCACTGTCAAGTACCCAGTAATGGTCCTTGGCTGATAATGAAGGCCTAGCAATATGCAATGAGTTAAGTTTGTTGCTTCTGGCATTTGTCTTGGCTGAGTCACTACAGCAATTACATAGTCCTTCCTCTACCCCCATTATTTTTACATACAGTAGGTATGCCAATGAAAGCTTCAGTCTAAAGGAGCATTAATACTTGACCCTCTTGTTGCATTTGATTTCATCTTTCAGTTGCTGTCCATTATTCTTTTGGGGTTTTTTGTAATGTTACATGTAGTAAGCCATAAGAATTTTTTCCTTCCAGAAATGCAAGAGTACTGTACTTTTTAATCCTTTTCTTACATAAGAATGAATTCCTGTAACCCTGGTATCCACTGATTCTGTATCCACAGTTTCAGTTATCCATGGATACCATTGATGTTGGAACACCTATTTAAAAAAATAGGGGAATGTTAAAACAGATTTCTTATTTTTAACTTTATTGCAACAAAACAACTGATTTTCCCCTATCTTTAAAAAGGTGTCCCATTCCAGCTGAGTTACTCAAAACCTTAAAAGATGATGCTGTCAAAGTGCTGCACTCCATATGCCAGCAAAATTTGGAAAACCCAGCAGTGGCCACAAGACTGGAAAAGATCAGTTTACATTCCAATTCCAAAGAAGGGCAATGCCAAAGATTGTTTGAACTACTATTTCACATGCTAGCAAGGTGATGCTCAATATCCTACAAGCTAGGCTTCAGCAGTATGTGAATCGAGAACTTCCGGATGTACAAGTTGGTTCCAAAGAGAAAGAGGAACTAGAGATCAAATTGCCAACATTCACTGGATCATGGAGAAAGCAAGAGAGTTCCAGAAAAACATCTATTTCTGCTTCATTGACTATGCCAAAGCCTTTGATTATGTGGATCACAACAAACTGTGGCAAGTTCTTGAAGAGACGGGAGTACCAGACCACCTTATCTGTCTTCTGAGAAACCTGTATGCAGGTCAGGAAGCAACAGTTAGAACTAGACATGGAACAACTGATTGGTTTCAAATTGGGAAAGGAGTACGACAAGGCTGTATACTGTCACCCTGCTTATTTAACTTATATGCAGAGTACATCATGAGGAAGGCAGGGCTGGATGACTCACAAGCTGGAATCAAGATTGCTGGGAGAAATATCAACAACCTCAGATATGCAGACGATACCACTCTAATGGCAGAAAGTGAAGAAGACCTAAAGAATCTTCTGATGAGGGTGAAAGATGAAAGTGCAAAAATTGGCTTGAAGCTCAACATCAAAAAAACTAAGATCATGGCAACCATTCCCATCACTTCCTGGCAAAAAGAAGGGGAAGAAATGGAAGCAGTGACAGACTTTATTTTCCTGTGCTCCAAGATCACCACAGATGGTGACTGCAGCCATGAAATTAAAAGACATGTACTTCTTGGGAAGAAAGCTATGGTGAACCTAGACAACTTAATAAAAAGCCGAGACATCACCCTGCCAACAAAGATTCACATAGTCAGAGCTATGGTTTTCCCAGTAGCAATGTATGGCTGTGAGAGCTGGACCATAAGAAAGGCAGAGTGCCAAAGAATAGATGCTTTCTAATTATGGTGTTGGAGAAGACTCTTGAGAGTCCCGTGGACTGCAAGGAGATCCAATCGGTCCATCCTGCAGGAAGTCAAGCCTGATTGCTCCCTGGAAGGACAAATCCTGAAGCTCAAATACTTTGGCCACCTCATGAGAAGAGAGGACTCTTGAGAAAAGACCCTCATGCTGGGAAAGATTGAAGGCAAAAGGAGAAGGGGGCGGCAGAGGATGAGATGGTTAGACAGTGTCACCGAAGCGATGAACATGAAATTGGGCGAACTCCGGAAGCTAGTGGAGGACAGGGAGGCCTGGCGTGCTGTGGTCCATGGGGTCACGAAGAGTCGGACACAACTTAGCGACTAAACAACAACAAAAGTATCCACATTTTCAGGTATCTGTGGGGGTGGGTGGGTCTGGAACTGAACCCCGTTGGATACTGGGGCATGCCAGTATTAGCACTTCGTACATCTTTCATAAGATTTTATATTCATTCCCAGGAACATTGAGGGCTGAGGGCAGAAGGATGGTGTAGTGTCTGAGAGCGCAATCCTAGGCAGGTCTACTCAGATGTAAATCTGAAGACTTACAGGAAAGTAAGGATTATAGGATTGTATAGGATTGCAGCCTCATTCAGAACCCAATTCTATCCAACTTTACAGTGCTGATGTAATGCAGTCATTCTAATGAAGCATGTGCTGCATCCTATAATGGGAGGTTAGTCATGGAGTCCTTCTCAATGCAAGGGAACATTTGTTCCTTTATGTTAGGGCTGTATTGCGGCTGCATTGGATAGGTTTGGGCTCTTAGTTTCAGCTAAAAGAAAGTAAATGGCTGAAAATGGTTCACAGAGGTGTCCCAGTGTAAATTCAGTATAAACGTAAGAAAGGAAATGGATGGGATAAAGGTCAGGAAAAAAAAGGTTACTTCTGCCCAGTCCAAGTGTTGGGATATTCATTTCTCTTTAACAACACAAAAGCATTCTCAGACAGGCCAACTCCAAAGAGGACACATACAGTGTGGATTCTACTATCTCATGTGAAAAGAAATACTAGTTAGAAGAACATCTGAACACAACTTTAGTTAGTAGATGAATTTAATAGTAATGCATGTCTTGCAATTACAAGGGTTGGTCCCTTAATGTTTAAATAATGTATTTTATAATATAATTAATATTTCTGTTTTCATTTTATTAAAAAAAATACTGCTTTTAAATTGGGCTGTGCCTTCTTTGCATTGCAAAAATGGTTCTTAAACAAGTGTACAGAACAGAATCCTGTTTTTAATGTTAAAAATATTCAGAATTACTAGACAGTTACTATTGGAGAATTCAAGGGCAGATAAACATTAGAGATGACTGATTTTTGCCATTGTACTGCATTGTAATCCTATTTATTTCTACTCAGAAGGAAGTCCTATTGGGATCCAGTTCCAGCACTGATGTAGCTGTGCCAGTGGGGGCAAAATTTTATATATTCTTGTGAGGTTTGCTGGAACTGATCAAAAGCAGAACAGAACAAATACAAACCTTGAGATCTTTACAGTGTCAGAATTTCCAACATTATATAACTGGGGGGGCGGCGGCGGGGGGGATCAGCAAAAATAGCTTCAGTCAGAATTGGCAACTCTTCTTGGAGGGAGTGAGCAAGAGAGAGCCAAGTTATATAGGAAACTCTAGGACACCCCCCCCCCATCAAACTCGTTTCATACAGCAGGCTGAATAGCATTCATGATGCTTGCTGAGGGCCAGAACTGATGTCATTAAGCAGGAAGTGATGTCATTAAGCAGGTGATGACCAGAAATAAGCTTTTTTCCCTCACTTAACAATTCATTAAAATTGAAATACACACAAAAGAGAAAATACACACGTTTTGATCATATTTTCAAGATATGCCATTTCAGCAGTGATACCTTAGCCCGACTCACTAGCTAATGGTGGTGCTGGGAGAGGCTGAGGGCCCAAAAAAGAGCTTCCGAGGGCCACATCCTCCCCCTGGGCCTTATGTTTGCCAAAGAGGAGAGCCTTATGAGAGCCAAAGAGGAATATGCCACCATATTTCCTGTACTCTCATAGAGCATAGAAAGGTCCTTAATTCATGCTGGTATTTCCTATGGACAGGCAGGAGGACTAGGGCATGGCATCCAAACAGCAGTGGGGGAAAGGCAGTGCTGCTAGTATGAGTTACAAGCAGGCCTGGATTAAGATTGGCCTCTGCCTGAGCTAGAGCAGCAAATGCTGCTGCACCTGCTTACCCTGCAGTGCACAGTGCCTTGTCATACCAAGTCCATACTGTGCTGGCGCACAAAGGTGAAAGCTATCTCTGCTGCTATTTGTGCCCTTTCTTCCTCTCATCCCTCCTGGAGTTAAAAAGACCCTCCTCTCCTTCCCTCTTCTGCTTCATCCCCCAATTCCTTCTTAGCAAGCACAGAAGGAGGGGGAGCAGTGGTGGAGGTGGAGGCCATCGTGGCAGAGGCCTCGTGAGGTAGCTGAACCCCCACCTATGGCAACACCTCATGCTTACCATTCCCCAGAATGTGTGTGAGAAAATTAGGCTTCAGGTAACCAAACTGCATGAAAGAACTGATGCCGGATTCCTGGGACAAGGAATACTGGGGGCCCAATCCAAATCAACTTTCCAGCACTGACATAGCTGAGCCCGTGGGGCCTGTTCTGCATTCTGTGGTGGTGTAGTAGTCATGGAGGCCTATTCAAGGTAGGGGAATGTTTGTTCCCCTGGTGAAAGTTGGTTAGGCTTGCACCCTGTGGGGCATTTATCCCTTTGTATTATGCAGAGTGCAATCCTAACCTGCGCTAGGCCGGCTGGCCTGCACTGGATCCAGCACAGGTTAGGAGGCAGCTGGAGGTCACTTCGGGGTAAGCCATAGTCATCCCAATCAAGCAGCCCGGATCAGAGCTGACCAGGCTGGGGCTGGGGGGTTAGGGTCCAGCCTGTGCTAGCTCCTGGCTCCACCCTCCCTCCCTGGGCTAGTCTGCCCACAGGCCCTCCCACCCCATTCCGCCCACCCCACCCCATTCCGCCTTCTTTCCACCACCCCTCTGCCCTCACCAAGCCCCTGTACCAGCCTCCGGACACTGGCCTTCCTGGCTCTGGTTGTAGCGCAGGGAGCCTCCATGTCTCCAAATGTGGCACAAACACGCTTTATAATGCATTTGCAACACTTGTAGGAATTTGTGCAGGCCTACTGGGCAGAAGATTTAGTCAAGAGGGTTAATGCCTCCGTTTGCCTGAAGATAAGAGCGGAAGATCTATCTGAAGGTCGCCAGTTCGGGACTACCGGAAGTCTTTGTGAGCAGCAGACCTTGTAAATTGCGACTGATGAACAGCTGAGCTGTCTCCGACTGCCTTGTGAGAGGGGGAGTTGTGCCGAAGTCAGCTGCTTCTCTGGTGGGAGCAGGGAAGCTGCTTATCAGCCAGCAGAAGACAAACAGGTGGCCAGAAAGATCCATCTGTATGTGTGTAGTTCTTGTAAGATAGAACGTTTCTGTAAATTGTAAAAACCCTTTGGGTTTATGAATAAAGTCTGCCTATGTAAACCACCTTGAGTTACAGTCATTAGAGAAATCTGTTGACCTAAGAAAGGCGGTATATAAATACAAGTTATTATTATTATTATTATTATTATTATTATTATTATTATTATTATT